>JAOYSI010058368.1:0-24327 GCA_025775065.1 Hiodon alosoides
GGAAGAGTCTGGAGGGGGAAGGTAAAACTGGGAATTGGGAAGAGTCTGGAGGGGGAAGGTAAAACTGGGAATTGGGAAGAGTCTGGAGGGGGAAGGTAAAACTGGGAATTGGGAAGAGTCTGGAGGGGGAAGGTAAAACTGGGAATTGGGAAGAGTCTGGAGGGGGAAGGTAAAACTGGGAATTGGGAGGAATAAGATGCAGGGCAAAGAGGAGAAAGCGGAGGCTGTGTGGCATGTAGAGTTTGAAGTGCTGGAGCCTGGAGGATGGAGGGTGTGAAACCCTGGTGAGGCACCGTTGTTGTATCCTTGAACAAGGCTCTCTACCTGGCTTATCCTTGTAAAACTGGTCAAGAGATTTGTGGAATCTTCATTCCGCCACGGGCAACCTTTTGCCCGTAGTATCCCATAATCTAATAGAAAAGCTACATCCCCCAGATGTAGAGAAAGTTCAAATGTGTTTGGAGTCTGGGTCTTTTCTCCTGTCTTGAACCGACTGTAGACTAGTCTTCTATTCGCTAGCCTCACTTAGATGGACTGGTTCATTAATATTTACAGTGCCATTTTTCAATGATTGTGTCAGTTTTGTTGATTGATTATCTCTCTTTACGTTGCCGTCCGACCGGCTCAGTCGAGGAGGAGTTGGGTCTGAATATGTTTCTTGTTTATCCGTCTTAGATATGCTGTCATTGGAACGGATGGCATTATTATATATTCTATATTATATTAATATAGGCATTATTGTTCCATGGTCTAAGCCTGATTGTTTATGCCAACTCCTGTTTATTTTGGCTGATAGTTGGGTTGACAGGTTGTCTTCTCTCCCTATATCTCTCCCCAACCCCCCATCTGCTCACAGCCACCTCCGATGGAACCAGACCGGGTTTAGAAAGCACGAGGGGCGGAGTGTGCGTCACCCGAGGGATGAAGGTGGTCCTCAAAGTGGGGCAAAGTGAGTACCTTCATCATCAATCAATTCCTCCCCCTCCCCTCAGCGGTCGACATCTACTGTTTAATTGAACAATCGGCAGCTGGTGGTGTAGTGGTAAGATGACAGGCTTGTAACCAAAATGTTGCCAGTTCAAGTCTCGCCCCAGCTGTTGTGCCCTAAAGTACTTAACCTGAATTGCTTCAGTAAATACCCAGTTGCATAAGTGGATGAATGTTGTTCAGCTGTCTGCTTTCTGGTGCAATTCTGACCCAAGTTCCTGAAGTATTGACTTGCTTTACTGCTATCTACTTGCTTTGTTTTCCATGCAAACATTCGCTCAATTCCAAGAATGTGGACAGCATGCGTTATAGTGTTAATGTGCTGGGAAACATAAATGCAATTGATAGATTAGCACAAGTCTGAGCAGACTTGAGTTTCTAAGCTTTTAAATTGCGTTGGTTTGCGATAATGGAGAGTAACGGGGGATTTTTGTATCATTCCTGGGAAAACACTCTCGCTGTGAGCTCTTATCGTATTGTGCACGTCTTTTGCTATCCGTGGCTGCAAGCTGTTTAGCAGTTTTTATCAGATAACCAATTGCTTTGTCAGCCTAATTTTCGAGCTGAATGTTAAAGAAATATGCACAAAATATGAATACCTTTACATTTTTACACCAACATATATAGTTGCATCTGAAATGGTTGCCTACGCCTTTAGCTGATCGTAAGTAACGTTTTTCTTGGTGTGCATTTGTTTTAAATTCAGTAATAACATTAGCAAGTGCATCAATTGCTAAAACGTACTGGGGGTGCTTTAATTTCCGATTTTATTTAACAATGGTTCAAAGTGTCACCTGATTATGAAGGGGGGGGGGGGTGTTTATTGGTCTGTTTGTGACTCTGTGTGTTCCCTTCTGTTTCCCCACCTAGCTCCTTATGGACTGCCCCTCAAACCTACCAAACCGGACCAGAACCGATACAACAACGTGAACATGGGTACGATTTGGGGTTAGATGAGGGTGGGTGGGAGGGGATATGGATGAGATGACTAGAAAACTGTGAGGTTTTCCAGATCTTAGTAACTGCACACTCTATTCTTCACTTTATCTCTTTGGTTTCCCTCCACCATTTCTCTGCGTATCCTCTTGACCTCTGATCCAGCGTTCTCTACATCACTCTCAGTCCTCCCACTTTCCCTTTCCCCACCGTTTTCATCACTCTCTCCTGTCCACACCGAGACCCAGTTAGAGACAGAAATAGAACTAGTCTCATCCTGTAGCCATGCAGGTCTGGTCTGAACCCTTCCAGGCTCCCGTGATAATAGCTGGAGAAAGAGCTGAGAGAGGGGGGGAGAGAGAGGGCGAGAGACGCGTCTATGCTCTCACACTCACAACCGAAACGACATGAGCTGGATTTGAACCCTTGTAATCCAGCTCATAGGGCCTGTCTGTGCTCGGACGAGCGCTTTTAACGGGAGGTCTTCTTGCTTGTGAATAAAGATCATTCCTTTATGGAGGAGGTGTCCCAAAATGTGTCTGTGTAAGGGGTAAGTTGGGGGCAGTGTAGAAGATTTTGGAGAGCTCCTCAACCCTGGTCCTGCTTTAGGGCCGCAGTAGTTCTTACCCACAGTTTCTCAGCCGCTGTTGGGCCCTACTGCCATCTATATATAGGAATGACCCAGCTTCACTCTTAAACACGACCGGATCCATAGTCCCTCCCAAAAGAGGAAAAAGAAAAGTCTATTCATTTCGAGGGAAAAAAGGTAATTGTTTTATTGTTATTGCCTATAATTCTGAGATATTTGGAGGCAATTCATTTTTACTTTGAGGAACTCGAGGATAAGGAATTAGAGGGCAAAACTGAATTTTCAATTATTCTTACTTTTCATAGAAAAACATTTGATTAACTTTTCGTTTTAACAAATAAAAACAGAAATTCTTAATGCATTATCGATCATAGTAATACAATATCATTTGTAAACGTAAAAACTATTTTAAAAAGGAAATCCTGAGAAGAACAGAAAGGATAAAATATAAAAAACACCATTAATATTAACGTTAGCAAACTGACATTTTATTGATAATAAATTGATTATTGTCTAGATAAATATTTCACATTTGGGGTAAAAGGATATATCAGTCGACCGGGAATAAAATGTATTGTTGACGTAATGTTAATTTTGAGTGTGAGGATAACCCTTATTAGGGGTGTAATTTCTCTACGCGATTTTTAATAGTTACTTTTGCATTTTTTATGGTTTGTCCGCAATATTTATTCAAGGAGTCCCTCTTCATCAGCTGTTGTTTTATGTTGATTGACGTTACGCCTGTTCTCCAGGTGCTGCTGGGAATGCCACAAGCCCCAGGGGTCCGGGTGGGGTCGGCGGCGGATCGGGTGGACAAGCCGGGGGCGAGAATGGACCCCTGCCCGCCTCTAACGTGGCCCTGATTGCAGGTGCTGCTGGCGGCTCGACCTTCCTCCTACTGGTGACCGCGGTCATCTGCGCAGTGTGCTACCGCCGTCGCCACACCAAGCACTCCGAGTCCCGCCACCCACCGCTCTCCCTCTCCTCCCTCACCAGTCCCAAACGGGGCAGCGGGGGGGGCGGGGCTGGCAGCAGCAATAACAATGGCTCAGAGCCCAGCGACATCATCATCCCGCTGCGGACCTCAGACCCCTACTGCCCGCACTACGAGAAGGTGAGCGGGGACTACGGCCACCCTGTTTACATCGTCCAGGAGATGCCACCACAGAACCCCGCCAACATCTACTACAAAGTATGAGGCTGACTCAAGTCACACACGCCATCCCCCAGCAACCCAGAGCCCCCTTTCCTTGACACTGAAGCTCTTCTCCTCTAAGTAACTTCCTGGTTACCCCTTCCCCAAGTCCTGTGTGCGGGCCCTCTCACTCAGAGTCAACGAGGCAGAACACATGCAGTTATGGGTTGTTCATCGGGGCGCCATGTAGCCTCATGGACTTCTCAGACTTTGCATTACATTGAAGCTTTCCGTCCCGCCCTGATATGGACCAGCACATGGGCTGCAGCCTGAAAACAGACTCTGACGTTCTTTTGGTCTGGTTGCTGTAGGGTTGTTATTGTTCATCAGGAGACTTCTGGGTAACTGCACAGTGAAGTTTTAGTAATCCACCTTACCTGTTGAACCAATATCGTATGTTTCGTTGACGTGCGTACATTTTTGTGAGTAGGTGAATAATTACAGTATTGGTCACCACTGTCGCAGGTGTGTATGTAGTTAGCGTGGTATTGTGTGTGCGTGTGCGTGTGTGTGTGTGTTTGTGTGCGTGCGTGCGTGCGTGCGAGCGAGCGAGAGTTTTTAAACCAAAACAACAAAAAAGCAAAGAGCAAATATAAAAATGTGAGGTAAGATTTTTTTTAATTATTAATAATATAAAAAATAACACTGTCTACACATAGTTCATAATTAAACTACAGTATATATAATCCTTAGATGTGTTTTCTATTGTTGTTTCTATTGTTGACTAAATTGTTGTTTGTTATTTTATCTGTTTCTCCGCCAGTGAAAACTGCTAGCCAAGTTTGTATTCCCCACTGTGTGGTAATTTAATTTAATCTTTTTGTTGTTATTGTAAATTAAGAATGAGTTTTTCCTCTTGGTCGCTTTTTTTGCCCCATGTATATTTTTGTAGCTCTTTTCACTGCGCCGCAGTTAGGCGCTGTCGATTGTGGTGCTGACAGTCTGTAAACCTAAAGTGTCAACGCTTATGGAAGAAAGCACAGGAGGGAGGTCATGTGGGGGTAAGGCCCAAGCCAATCACACCTGGTTTAACAGTGAGAATAAAAACAGGTGAGGAAATGTGAAGATGGTGCATTTGAATGGAGAGAGAGAGAGAAAGAAAGAGAGAAAGAGAGAGAGCTGGAGAGAGGGAAGCGGGAAGCATCAGGAGAAGTGGATAAAAACTTACCCATAGAGAAATTGGAGAAAGGCCTTCCCTGGGTACCGGATCAGCACAGGAAAGGAAATGGACTTTAGGATAAAAAACAGAAAGGACAGTCGTACTTGCAAATACACACACAAACAATGATGCACATACAGACACACTCACACACCCTTTTACCTCTAACAGTAACCAGGGGCAATGGTTTTTCTTCATTGTGTCATATTTGGCATAATTTTTTATTTTGGCATAAAGACTCTGGGGATGTTTGAAGAGTCCTTGCAGACAGTGTGAATTAGGGGCAGAAGGGACTGACAGACCTGAACACTGTTATTCTCTGTGAAATGTGTTAGGATAGTTTGTGCCATTGTGTGCCCATACCCAAACACATTTCCTTCTAAAGTTTACTATTTGTTGCTCTTTGTTTTCTACCTTGCTTTTTCTCCAAGCCATTCCCTCTGTGACTGAATTCTGAGTTGTTACTGTAATGTCGCAATTGCCTTAGGATTCTGCAGTGTCGCGTTTGGGTTAGGATTCTGCAGTGTTGCGCTTGGGTTAGTATTCTGCAATGTTGCGCTTGGGTCATGATTCTGCAATGTTGCACACACAACATGACCAGGGGTAATTGTGTGGGAGAGTACAGACTCAAATGCTCATGTACTTTTCAGAGCGAATACGGATGTTTGAAGAAGGAGTTTTTCTTGCTTTCTGTCAACATGTGTCATCTTGTAGACCAAGGAAACTCAGTTACTCAGTAAAGCTGGTTTCACTGAGCTGTTCTCAAAGGCCATTCATTTCTCACTTTTTTGGCATCCACAGTTCCAAAGAGGACAGAAAACCTCCTTTCCGTGTCATTGTGCCAAGGAGCAGGGAAGGTCTGATTTTCCACAGTGCTGTATTAAGACTTTTTAGGACACTTAAAGTTGGTTTATATTCTTCTTGTAGCCACCCTCCCTCTGTCTTTTTCTCTTGACACTCTACACCTACCCCTTGAAAAAGCTAGTAAATTCCTGCAGAAATGACATAAACGCAAAAACATTTTTTCAAAATCTGTGGTCTGATGTGTTTTTCATTATCCGTGAGTGTTCAGCTGTGTACATGTTTCGGTGGATGGTTTTACTGTGTTCCAGTAGAAAAGGTTATCATTCAAAGTCTTTCCTTGAAGAAAAACACTTATTGCTACTTACCTTATCGTCACATATGCCCTTTTTTTATCTTTTTTTAATCAACTGACCATCTCTTTGTGAATGCATTGGTTGTTGCTAAGCGACAAGTCAAGGGTGAAATCATGGCTAGGTTAAGTCAATTGTATGAAACTTCTCTTCTGTCTCCTCTGTCACCATGGCACACTGCTTGACTTTCAGGCCTTCGTAACGGCAACAGCTGGCACCCTGTTGGTCCACCAAGTTCAAAAGTTAAAATCTAATTCAAAACGAAACACACAATGACAAGTGAAATCATTGCATGAAAAGGAAGGAAGGAAGGGAGAGCAAATACACTTGCACCATGATGCCACCATGTCAGAAACCTCTGGAGTCTAACATTCAGACAGGAGGTGTCTTCAGCGAGCATCTGCAGTTGAGTCTAGAGTTTCCACAGTGAGTGTAGGAGGAGCAACAAACAAAGATGATGCAGACAGAAGTCAAGTGGAGTCTCTGGATTATCACAGCTGCCTCCTGGAGATCCTAAGGGACTTAGGCTGATTAGTAACAGCCCTGGAGCCAACTGCATCTGGGCTTCAGCAGGCACTGAGCTGAGGGAAGACTGCAGCCAACCCTGGTGGGAGAGAGTTTTCGCACGCCGGAGGACCTCGTCCACGCTAATTGCTGCTGATTAAGTCATTGGAGCTCCTCGGCGGGGCTGCAGTCATCTCAGATTATTGGGGGGGGGGTCTGGTATCTGCCTGATCTGGTATTGGCTCAGCGAGACGCGAACCAGCTGGCTGACCTGCGCTCACACGCACAATACACCAACAACAACAACAACAACACAGATGCCATCACACAGGTCCTCGGGCGGCGGGGTGAGATTTGCCATCTCGTCACGATTAATCTCTGGGTTGTGATCCCTTGGCCCTTTTTCTAGGTCAATAGCCACCCCCAAGACAGGGTTTTTGAATAGGTTTTTCAAATAAGTGATGCTTAAAGCCACAGGCATTGAGAGTAGGCTCAGATGCATTGGTTTTAACTTACCACAAATAAGCAAGAAAGTACATTTGATGATTAAATGATGGTAGTCATGGCATACAGGGCTCAGCAAGTGTTGGTGCTGATGCAGCTTAGGAACAGTTCGATTTTTGTGATAGTTGGGTTTCTGTATTCTCAGAATTAGTCCTCCTGGCCCCCCTTGCGTTCTCTTCTCTCCCTCTTGCTCTCTGTTTTACTCTTTGTCCCAAAGCAATGCATGATTTAGATGAGAATAAACTAACTTGAATGTACCATCCTCCCCCCTCGCCTACCCTCAAGTTTTTTTCTTCTTCTTTTTATATTGTTGCTGCAGCGACATTTGGCCCCCTCTGCTTGTGGAATGCGTCTGTGTGAGGGGAGAATGGGGGTGGGGGGTTGAATTGGGGGGGGATCTCTGCGATCGGCATAAGCTGTCGGATGTCCGACAAAAATGGAGGCAGTCGACTGTGTCAGTGTGTGTTTGTGAGAGAGACGAGTGGCAAAGAATGTTTGTTTTGTCAAAGGTTATTTAAGCGTAGCGTTTTCATACAGTGACAGACAGAGTCCTGATCCTCAGTAATTGCAATATTGAGAATTGGCAGCTATAACCATTGTTTAAGTAGTCTTTTTACCTGCACTATACCAATTAGTGTGTGCGTTTGTGGGTGTGGGTGTGTGTGTTGGGGGAAGCTTTCTCAGCAGCTGGGGCGTACACAGAGTTGAGCACCTGTGAATAAACTTGGCTTGTGGGTGGGCTTGCCTGTGTCAGAAGGCTGTTTAATCGCCCTCAGTGTTCAGGGTCTGGCCGGTACCAGTCTGGTTTTTATCTTTCACACACAAAGAGACCGACCTGCAGACGAACCATTGGTCAAGCAAGTTTGTGCTAAAGTGTTTGTATGTCACCTGCAGTTTGGATTATATACTGTCTTGTAGTATTGTAAAAAAAAACAACAAAAAAAAACAATCCTCCTTACCTTGGTGTGGCATGACTAAAGTAATCTGCAGTGTTAGATAGTACAAAGAGTGACTTTGGTTAAATATATACACAACTCATAAATCTCTCTCTCTCTCTCATATCACCCAACAATAGGTTAACATCCTATTCTCTGACCCCTCTGGTAGGGTGGAAAACTCCAAGCCTCAAGGACTGCAGGGTAGGCTGGTTTTCCTTTAGTCCCATCCATTCATTGTTAAATTAAGGTCATTATTGGGACTGGAAGTTACCAGGTTCTCCACTGTAACAATGTGTCTGACGGAGAGCTACGCCTAACACCAGTGTAGCCCTGAGGCTTCGAGTTCTCCACTCGTGCTCCTTCTCTCCTTCCCTCCTGACGTTCCTGAATCCTCTGTGTCGTTTTTAGGCACTTAAATTCTATATGGAAAAAAATAACAGCCTTGCTGTATAATGCACAGCTAGAAGTCTGGGTTCTTATTCATGGGACTCACCACCTCAGTGTCGGACTGCCTACCTCTTAACGAACCTGGTTAAAGGCTGCTGTGTTTGAAGAGAAGCCATGACAATTCAAGTGCCTTGTTTATTTTTTCCTCTCTGAACGTTTTTAGGTGTATTTTCTTTTGAATGTCAACAAAGTCATCCTTTAAATTTGTCCAGTTGTATAAATGTGTGCCATTGTTTTTTGTGTTCCCAGTTCCTCTTCTGTAATTTTGCCAATTAAAAAAAATAAATAGCTACTTCACCACTTGCTGGCCAGCTCTAGCTTTTTACACCCTTTACTTTATCACCTGCCCAGAAAGGTTGCCTTTGGCCCAGAAGGACAGTTTCCATCTAACTTAGTTATGTGCTTTTTTTATTCCCTATTCACCGAGGTAATTTGGCAATGTTACGGCCACGTACCTAAAGGCTTTGTGTTCCCTTGTGCTTCTCCACTCTCACTCTCATTCAAATCAGCCGTTCCTGCTAAATGAGTCTAACTGCCGCCGGCTTCTCAAGCCTATCACTCTTCATTTGTGCACCTGTTTCCGACCAATCGGGAGATTGTCCGGCCAATATAAAGCCCTCCTGTCATCTGTTAAGGGGTCGACCAGCTCTTGCGTTTGTGAGCATCAGTTTCTGACAAATGGTTTGGTTTCTTGCCTGTACTAATTTTGTCTGTACGTGGCTATAGTGCATTTTGTTTGGTTTTGATTCTACACCACAGGGGTAAGAGAACAGGTAAGCTACCCATGGGTGCACATACCCCTCATCACATTTTTTACCTGCGTTACAAACATGTAATGTCCAGTTCAATTACATACAAAAAACAAGTGCCCAACGCTGTCCAAAAACGTATTGTCCATTTTAGCGGAGTGGTTGTGATTTTGTTATTAAAAAATTAAAAATTTCCTATTTGCCATTTTGTGTCTCTCTCTCTCTCTGGATTTCAAGTCTCGGAAAGCATTGCTTTTTGAGTATAAAGCCATACAATGAAAAGTCAGCAGAATTACTCAGTTTATCCTCTAAAACCCTCAATCCGTGTGTTATTCTTTTGCAGGATTACATATTATTTTTGGACCTTAAATACAAATTCAATTTGCAAGCCTTGTTTATTCAGATTGTACAGCCTATTCAATGCAGTCATTTGTACAGTGTCCAAGAGCAAGTATAAAGGGTCTATTGATTACAGAAATGTCACCACTGCCAAATGAGCATGAATGGTTAACACAACAAAGTTCTACCAAAAACTTTGCCTAATTTTAAGTTAAGGGTTCTTCTTTCATTATACATTTTTTATAACTCAATGTGCCCTTCAAACCAATAGGTTTTGGGTTTAAATCCTGTCAATAAAATCGTTGGGATATGTAAATATATATATATCTCTAGACAAGAATACCCTCTAAGCTAGTGTGTAATGCCGCATAATAATTATAATATATATATAATTATATATGTTATAATAATAAATTAGACCTTCAAGGCCACTAAGGCCATGCTTCTTCAATTCTAACTAAATATTTATTGTAAACAAAAGCTAGGAAAAAAAGTTAAAATACAGCACATCATTTCTGCCCGCCAGTTTTCCTGTTGGTGGAACACAGCAACATCATGCCAATCTGCCAGGGTTCGAGTGGAATGCATATGTTAAAAGTGCAAGCGACGCTAGAGCTAAAGGGAAGAATACTTACAGGCTACCATTTTCCTCAGCCGCAATAATACACAAGTGGATTCAGACCTGAAAAATTCACTATTATTTCTTCTGGCAAAGTGGGAAATGTCCGGCCGTCTTGTTTTGTGTTCATTGGTAATCTGTGAATTTCTTTTCTCTGTTATTATTGCATCGGTCCAAACATGCATCGTGTTTCTTGTTGTTTGTGTGCCCTGGCTGCTGTGTAATTGGGCACAGGAATACAGAGACACGTGGAGCAAGAATGAACTTGATGTTTATCACAGAGAGTGAGATGTGAGACACAATGGTAGTCACTGGAGAATTACTGGATGGCGTGTGTGTTTGTGTGGTTACATACCAGGAATACTGGTCTACCTCTGTAATCCCTCTTCCCCACTCATGCAGACACACACAATATAATATGTACAGCCCCTTTCTTTAAAAAAAAAAAAAAAAAAAAACAAATTTCCTCCCATGCCACCAGCAGCGCACAGGAAAGTGTAAATTGCTTGAAGGAAGGGGAATGAATGTGTGTGCGTGTAAGAGAGATGGGAGGTGGTGCGTGCGTGTGACTGTGCCTGTGAATGTGAGTTAGAGTGTGTGTGTGTGTGTGTGTGTGTGTGTGTGTGTGTGTGTGTGTGTGTGTGTGTGTGTGTGTGTGTGTGTGTGTGAAAGAGAGAGAGTGAGAGTGGGTGACTGCCAGTCTGGGCAGAGCTCCAGCATGCTGTGCACCACCTGGGTATTTGAGAGTCTGTCAGTCAGTGACTCCCAGCTGGGGGAGGGGAAGTGATAATGAGGGTTTAGTGCCAAGAGCGTTTTCTCTCCGAAGAGAGCAGACTTCTCCACCCCTAAACTCCCGTACCTCTCCCCTTCACCAGGGGCTTTCCACCCTGCCCCCTGCCCTGCTTCTGACTGCTGTTTCATCATCATCTGGGCATCTGGGGTTGCACCCAGAGTAGCATTAATAAAGTGATTATCAGTTCTGTATAATAGAGGGACTGATATGTAGTATCAGTGCAGGAGAATGTAGTGACTGTGCAGTGCCATAGGTACTGTCCAGCTAGTCAACAGTGTGCCATATCATTCACCTCTCTATTATTTTCCGCTCTATGAGACCACCACATACATCTTTATCGGCAAATCCCTTTAATTAACCATGGGAAGAATGCTCCTTACAAAGGGCCTTTGGGCTGTGGATAATTATTACCGTCAGGAATGATTACGCTTATTTTCCTGCACTGTATTAAGATGTCAAAACCTCATTCCACACTGCTGGCGCATTCAAAAGGGGCTCCTCATCTTGGAAGACAGAGAGGAAGGGAATTAGGACAGAAAACGACCACCAACAGGCGCTACGGGAAACCGTAAAAGAGAATTCTTTTTTTCGGAAGTATTGCGGCATGGATGGCAAAGCACGGCTCCACTGTGAACCAACCTGCTCCGGCCCGGATGGGAGCCCTAGCCAGGGTTGTGTTGTGGTACCACAAGGCAGATGCAGGGCCTAGCATGAGCAGTGGGTCTAACTGTTACTCCATGGTCTGGTAGAGTGCTGTTCTTGACAAAAGCTGTCCATCAAATGGCCAGGCAGCTTGACACACCCCCTCAGACCACACAAGAGGGTCAAAGGCCCATGGTGGAGGCTGCTCTGCTCAACAGTGTGTCCTGGGTTTCTGTGGGTGCGGAAGTGTGGTTTGTTTGTCAGGGTCAGCGTGTGTCTGCAGGTACTCTGGTGGGGTGGTCCAGTTCCAGCTTTAGAAATTCAGTGGAAACATGCTGACTCCTGACAGGGGCAGAGATGGAGAGGTGTTCCTGGTTAGATTCAGCCCGCCTCTTTATCCTTTTAAATGGGAACGATGAAGGACAAAAAGTCTTTAGTGTTTTCTGTCTTGGGGAATAGCTCCTACATAAACACAGTATCTCAGGGGGACGTCCCAATTGTAACCCTGGTCCCCATCCCCTTTAGCACAGGGGCGGAGGGTTGTGTAAGTGTCCCCGAGGACACTGGTTACTAATTACTGAATGCATCAAAACAACTTAAATTTCTCACTTGGACTAGGCCAATAAAATCTATGCTCCTCCTATGATTCTGTCCAGCATGGCGATTATGATTCTGCCTGCGCATGCGTGTGTGCACGTGTGTAAGTGTGTGAGTGAGTGAGAGCCCTATGACCTGGATTTCCCACCTCACAGCTAGCAGCAAAACCATCACAGCCACCACCACTCAGAACCACCCCACACATACAACATTATGTGCTTTACCCCACCCCCCCCCCCCAACGCCCAGACACCTTGTACAATATTTTTTCTTTCCAGCAGAAAGCCCCAGCTGTCGGCAGTCTGTCAAGCACACAGTTTCTCTGCCAAACAGATTTTACCATCAAATGAAATATTCCTGTTTTTTAAAATGTCACAATCTCCCCGAAAGGGCACAGAGCACCAACAAATCGATTGACATGTTCCATTGACTTAGGCCGGGTTCACGCCATCTCTCCTTGCTCTCTCTCTCTCTCTCTCTCTCTCTCTCTCGCTCTCTCTCTCTCTCTCTCTCTCCATTTTGCAAAACAAAATAAATAAATGAATCATGAGACTGATGCACTTCTCATGACTCTTCAAGATTCATTTTGTCTCAGGCCTAATTATCGTTTTCAGCGTGTCTTCTCCTTCTCTCTTTTTTTCTCTCGCTGTGTCAGTATTAACATCCCTCTGTTAATTATGTTTCTCTTCTATGACAGTATCTCGACATCTGCGCCTGCTTGTGTCTCTCTGAATTTGTATGTGTGTCTTCACATCTCTCTCTCTCTCTCTCTCTCTCTCTCTCTCTCTCTCTCTCTCTCTCCCTCCGCTTTCCCTCGTGTTGTTTTTCACCGTTGTTTTTCTTCCCCTTGTCTAGGGGTCCACGTTGTTTGTGTAATGTTTCAATAAAGACTACCTAAAAGGGAAGTCTCTCTCTCTCTCTCTCTCTCTTGCTTATAGCGTGTCTCTCAGACTGTGACAGGCAGCTACATATTGGGCGGCCAGTTGTGCATCACTCCCCCAGCAAGACTCCAATTTGGGAAATGTGGGAGGGGAGTTTTAAACTTTTTAAAGAATTAGTCCCTTGATTGGGCGTATTTGTCACAGTGTAGGAGAAAGTGTATGTGTGTGTTTCTCTCTCTCTCTCTCTCTCTCTCTCTCTCTCTCTCCCCTGAGAGGTGGTCATGAGGGGCCACAGGGCGGGGTGGGATGTTGGTGCAGGGGTCATCATTGCTGATCCCTACGCATCACTTTTGCTCACGATGCGTAGTGGGACACTTTGCACTTATTAAACGGCTTCTAGAAGCACAAGCAGAGTTCACAGTGCAAAGCAGCACTTTACTGTACGCTACCCCTTTTTGCAGATAATGCTCGCTCTGGGAATTGTGAAAGCTGTATTTATCTCTCCTTCCCTTGCCTCTCGGTTTTCTTTCTCTCTCTCCAGTTTTCCATCCTTTATCCAGGGGTCTTTCTTGCTGTAGATTACATGACTGTCAGCTTTATGGACCACCCCGCCCTACATGTGTCCTAGTCCTAACCCAGTTCAATCATCTGGAGTCCTTGGCTGTGGCTTCAGCTAATGAACTGTACTGGTTCAGCCAAACCAAGCCGGCAGTGAAAACTGTGTCAGCTGAAGAGCGCACTTCGCACCAGTGCAGATCAGACAGCTTTGTGTGTGTGTGTGTGTGTGTGGGAGGTGTTCATAAATGCATGTATGACATGAAGTGCATGGCTCGGTGCTCCTGTGTGAATGTCACCTCCTCTCAGGGGTCTGTCGCTGGCGGAGGTTTGCGGCCCATCACACCCCTCTGTCGGCCAGCCACGGTACTGCTGTCACTTGTTGCCTCAAACAGTTAGAGCATGCAAGTTGGAATGATTTATTCCTGCACATAATAATCTCCTTTCCTCTCGCGGTTACTTTTTTGGAGAGAACAAAAAATCCCACTTCTGGACCACATTCTGGAATTTGATGATTACAACACTGTGATATATGAGCAGTGAGGTTTCAGCAAGAGAACAGCACATCCAGGCTAAGGCACTGCAGTGGCTTTGAGCGGGATACTTTCTGAACACCCTAGAGTTATAACCATATGCTAATATATGGATCACATTCCATATTTATCCATGTCGCCATCTCCCCAACACCACTCCTCTGCCGCATCCCTCCCTGCACAAAATATATGCAGTTTCTTTGCCTTGTGAATGCACAGCTGTCCCGCTTCGCCTTGCACGAAATGTATGCTACCGCTGTCCCACTTCCATCCATTGTTCCTGCCCGGATCCCTAGGGTCCATTAGCGTCCTGTAATAGCACAGAGAAAAGGGGGTCACCGTATCACTAATCAGACCAGGGGCTCTCTGCGCTGCCGGTGAGGGAGAGAGAACGGGAGATAAGAGCCAATGGATAGAGAGAAAGTGAGAGAGAAAGAAGGAGCTAGCAGAGAGAAACCACAGGGGAAGCGTGTTCCACGAAGAGAAGAAACACTCATTGGACAAGACAAGAACAAAACCTGTGCTCTGTCCCACAACCAGATGTTCCTGATTCAGAAATGCTGTTCAGTTTCTTATTTCATGGGCTGCGGCTTAATATTACTGTCCAAGCATTGAGAGTGGAAGGGTGAGAGAACAAGAAACTGGGGTTAGATATACCTTCTTGGACTTCTCGGGTGACAAAGAGTGTGACTATGGTGGGCCTAGGCTAGGGAAGCTGCTGGAAATGTACGATTCAAGGGGCAGGACTGCTGTGTTTGAGGTTCATGCACAGTCGTTTTGTTCTTCTGCTTGAGATGAAAACCTTACATTTGATAATGTAAGGGTAATGTAAGGGTCAGTGACTTACGTTTCATGTCCCAGATCAGCTCTGACTTTGGATAGCCAATTCAGAATGGCGGTGTGATAAAAAGGAATGAAACGTGTGATCAGGACAGGATTTTACACTCTGCAGGCTACACAATCGACACGAGAGATACAGCACAGATTGGAGAAGCATGTCCCTCTCAATGGCACTGCCAGCCTATGGGTGCTAGGGAAGCCGGTGTGAGACGTTCTTCAGCGATGAGCCGAGAGGAGCCATGCCGACTTCTCCCACCCTAGCCCAGGTGTGGGCTCTGCTGCTGCGTTCTCCTGGTCACAATCGGCAAATAATAGGAGCTGGTTTGAACAGACTAATTCCAGCTAACAGGGCCCAGTTTGCACTCGAGCGAGCGCCTTAGCTTACCGAACCTTTCAGCTCATGCTTTCTGACGCTTTGAGCAGAGTTTCTTTATCACCTGACAGTTTTTGGTATCCATTCTGCTCTGAGAAGTTCCAAGCCTTTTCCAGTTCAGCTGAATGAGTACGATCCTGGGGTACGATCCCTATCATAAGTTTGGATGCATGTGCACGTCCGCATCTCTGTAATACAAAAGCAGTTCCTTCGTCTTCCTCCTGCAGGATTTCTCATTGTGAAGAGGTTCCATCCATGGTTCTCTTTATCGCTTCTGTTGCTCTTTTCTTTCCCCCTGTTTTCCTGTCCTTAATTCTGCCCATCTGCCCAATTCTGCTCTCTCTCTCTCTCTGGACATCTCCAGCGCCTTTTTTTTAACTGAGTCCATTGTCAACATTACTGTAGGACAGAAACTTGTTTGAAACCGACAGGCCTTAACCTCATTTTGATTAAGAAACTACATTCCACCTTTCTACCCGTATCCTTTTGTCTCTCTATCTTTTTCACTCTCAATTCAATTTTAAATTGAAAAGAGGTTTACTATCATGGGACCGGTTCACAGTCATCGCCACAGCAATTTACCCCTCTCTCTTCGCCAATGTTTTCTTTCACTCCCTCATCTTCTCTCCTTTTTCCTTTCTCCATTCCCCTTTTCTCTCGATTTATCCGAAATCTTCTATTTGAGCATGATAAAAACAATAAAAAAACAACCAATATGACACCAAATTGTGCAATAAAATCAAAACAATACAAAATGTTCATAATAAGTGCCAAGTAATATATTAGTGTTGATTAATATACTCTATATAATATATTAATGTTAATAATAATGTTAATACATATTACTCTATTTACATTATAAAGGACCATTGGATTTTTATATTTCTTTACGAAGAAATCAAACACACACAAAAGGTCTCTGAGTGAGGATTGTTTTATACCTCTATCCTTCACAGGAGATTACAGTCTGATCTCTCATTACTTGATATTTTTTCTCATCAAGAAATTTTTTTAATATATGTTTTATGTGGCAGAAAAAGAAGACATTTAATCTCTGAGGTTTTTTTTCTGTTTCTTCAGGAGTAAGGAAAGTGAGAGAGAGAGGGAAAGTGAATGAGGGAGAGATTTATATCAGATACTCAAAGCTCTGCTGTCAGAATTCTACGACAACCAGTCACCTGGCAACTGGGTATACAACGGCTCAGTAGCCTTGGTAACCATGTGTCCGTTCATCTGCCTGAAAGGGGGAGGCACAACTGCTGGGAGAGGGAGATGGAGGGGAGATAGATGGTGCAAAGCTGGTTCTGACCGGATCAACAGGTTGAACTGGTGTCGACTCAGTGGCAGACTGAGTGCTCCTTTGAGTGGGTCAATGTGTCCTGTCATACTACCTGTAATGCTCCTGTATTTACCTGCTTCAAATAACTGTGGCTGCATGGTAGGAAACAAATGTGCACAAAGTGCTGTTCAAAGTGGCTCTGAAATGCTGGCTCTGTAGAACCCTTATTAAGGCAATTAGTCTATGATAAGTAGCTGTGAAAGTAATGCAAGTAAAAGTCTGTCCCTCCAGGCATGGGTGACCAACTGGATTGGAGCTCGCTAAGACTAGGTTTGGAGATCACTGCACTTTGCAGTTATTGTGCATATAAAATACAGGGACTCACACAAGAACATACCCTACTCACCAAAAACTTCCCTCAGCCTCACCTGTTGTTTTACTCACTCCGTACATCTTGACAAAGTACAGAAAACAACCATGGCAAAAACTACTCCAGGAAGCCCACGGGTGAAAAGAAAGATTTAATGAGAGATTTAAAGAGAAGCATGTACGGATTGTTTCCTAATTAAAGGAGAGAAACAGGCCAAAAGACCTCAAATACTCATGGGGAGTTGCAGCCGTTACCGGGGCAACTTGGCGACCGCGCATCAGGGAGCTTCATCGCGGCTGCAGGGCCAAGGGAAGAAGGCAGAGTCCAAACAGCGTTTTAAAAACTTGACAAAACAGAAACATCTTTCCAAATGTGCTCAAACACAGTCAACAGCCCTTTACAGATATCTGTGCAGTGTGAAGGCAGGGTTCACTTAGCCTTCAAGATTTACTTCAAATGTGAGAGAACTCAAACAAGGGCCTGCGTGCTGTCTTCCGAAGAGGTGTGTGAAGGTGACAAGGTGTTTGATTCAACTCTAAAGAAACACCCCAGAAGATACCCGCAGAGAAGAATTATGCCATGCCTATGCCCACGCTGAAAAGCAGTGTTGTAACGGTAATATGCTCCCCATACCCGTTAAGCATGTGGTTTTGAGTTGCATTAATGAGCACAGAGGCGGAACATGTAAGAGGAATGAACACGATTAGCTGTTACAGCCATAGTGAGAAGACCATACCTGCAAATCTGCCTGCTGAAAGCATGCAGGTCATGTGAAGGAGGTGATTCAAAGGGCAATGAAGCTCCGAGATGTGGCTCCTTCCCCAGTAGTCTTGTGAAGACAGGAAAACTCTGCACAAATTACATTTTAACCCCAATTAATTTTTGACTGCAGAAAACTAAGCACTTGATCTAAGCTTAGCAGTCTGTGTGATATTCACACTTGGGTTTATTCTTAGTTCTAGGCAAAGGTAGGTATCTTCACACTGGCAGGGTAAAATAAAATAAAAACTCTGTTAAGACTGGAGTTTCACACATATTTATACATTGAAATCTCTGTAGCTTTCACCAGATTAGCCAGGCTTTCTTCCTGTGTTCTCCAGAGTGTCATTATGACAACGTTCTGGCATTGCACATGGAGCTGGGCCACCGCAGTGTTGGTGAGAGACCTGCTGAGTTGGGTTTTACATACAGGAGGATCTATTCATTTAAGGCACCGAAACCGCTCATGGCTCCTTATACATTACGCCCTTTACTTTTGGTTACGTCTCACATGTCGTCTGGCTTTGCAATTATCGCTGACACCCACTTCTCGCGTCTTGGTTGTTTTTCACACCTAGGGCTCGCTTCCCTAATCATTCCACGACTCCGCATATATTGTGTTCCTTTTCCATTTCTGGCACACGCATGCCTGGGTCCTTTCCCATCCAGGTTGGGAATTTCATAGGTTGCCACATTCATTCCCAGCTGTCCTCCAGGAAACTCAAAGCAAGAGCAGGGCAGCACCCATGATTTTGCAGTCGCATTTTTAAAATATCCGTCTTTTCTGGCCATATTCCTTGTACAATTGTGCAAAATTCATAGGCAAAACCTAACAAACCATGTTCTGCCAATAAAGTAATTTAGAATCCAAACCATTGGGGTTCCAGTGGATGAGGTGTGCATGTGTGTGCGTTTGTCAATGTGTCTCACATATTCTGAGAGGAAGGTTTTTACCAGCTTTTGAATGTGTTGTGTTTTCATCATGCAGATTTATTTTCGTATCATTGTTGAGCTTTTCTTTCCGAAAGTCTGAAAGAGACGGAGAGGGAGGGAGACTTTGATGTTTAACTGACCTTCGTCTGAGCGCAGCAGATGTTCACAGAGACTGTTTCAAAGTACACTGTTCATCACGTCTACAAAAAATATGAAGAACATGAGAGAGAGAGAGAGAGAGAGCGAGAGAGAGAGAGAGAGAGAGAGAGAGAGAGAGAGAGAGAGAGAGAGAGAAAGAGATCGTTCCAATCCGCCCCTCACTTCCTGTCCAAAACCGATGCCTCAAACATATGCAGCCCCCACATGCATCTAAATTTTCCTTTTTACTCCTGTGTGCTTTTCATAATTCCCTTTAGCGCGACGCCTGACGGTCAGACCAATCACTCTGAGCACACTGGAAGTTACAACTCTTCAAAGCCCTTTCCTTGACTCTGGTCAGTCCCGCACCATTGCGTGCCCACAGCAAACAAGCCTATCTACACAACACTGAGAGCGGAAAGATCAGCTGCCCGGGGCTCATTAATAGTTAATGAGACAAATCTATAGCATGAATATTAGATGGTGACCAGGGGCCATGCCTGGAGAAGTAATTTAACCATGTAAAGAAATGGGAATGAGGGAGTCTACCTCTTGGTCTCCCCATCCATCCATGTTTTCATTCCTTTCCCCATCTCCCCAGAAGTGTTCCAAACCCCCAATTATCAGAGCAAAATGACGAGGAGTGCAGTCAAGTACTAACTACGTGCTTGTGGTGCACTCATCAGTTCCCTCTTCCTCTGACCTATTGGATGGGACTGGATTTGAATGGTTTTAATCCGTAAAAGAGGATTTTTAGACATTGGTAGCTGGTCTAGCTTGAAGATCAGGTTTAAGATGAGCCTTTGAAGCAAGCCAGAAATGAAATCGCGTATATTTGTTTCTGCCCCATGTTTTCCAAGACAACATTCATTCACACCCCGTTGACTTGGCAGATTAAACTATGGGTCCAAAACACCAGAGACACAGTGTTGAATTGTGTGGGAGTAGTCTTTCTCCGTTGTGTTCAAATGTCACCAGAAAAAATGTTTTAAAATTTTGCCCTTTACAAAAAACAAACAAATAAAAATTCTATACAAAAGAATAACCTTGTTTAGAATGGAGGAATGACAAGATGAATGGCACGAGAATAAAAGTGTTTGTTGTCTCGCGTTGATCCCTCTGATGTGTTTCTCTTCCACTCTGACACATTTGAGTGTTGGCTTGTCAGTGTCTCGTCCTCTAATGTGATGTCGTTCCTGCAAGATACTATCCAATGCGACTTGTTTCTGTGTGCCCCTTGTGAAAAGTGATGGCTGTACGCTTGGTAGGCGCCCTCACCCCCAGTGACTTGCGCAGCTTAGAGTCGACCTTTGTATGGGTGTTTTCTGGGATAAGTCGGGTTAAGAGGACTGCTCCTGGGGTTGTCTTCAACAACAGTGTCCCTCCTGGGGTTTGAACCCATAACCTTCTGTTCCCAGTCAGTCAGCATCTTTGCCTTTTTGCTGTCCTTAGTTTTTGCTGTTCCTCAAAGGTATTTTTTTTAACCTATATTTGATTTCACCGTCCACAAACTTGATTTTCTTGCTGTTGATATACTGAAAAACATCGAAACAATTTTTTGTGTGTATGTGTATTCTTTAGCTGCTCTTATTTTAGAGCTGTGGGTCATGTGTTTGAAATCTCATTAGATGGGTACATTCATGCAGCGTTAGGATAGCAGAATACTAATAATGACCTTGAGATTGCCTCAGTAGCGCTTGCACAGAACTGAAGTATCTGAAGCAGCCTGTGAGTGAGTCAATAGTGAAGAGGCAAAGAGCAGAAAACCTCACAACCAGACTCCCCCTCAGCACAAGGGGAACAGCGCACTTGAGGTTCAGAGAAAAGGGAGAATTACAACGCTTCTTAAGTGTATTGATTCAAGTTTTTCTCTACTGTTCTGGGTGTTCGCCGCGTTTTACTTCTCAAGTTTATTTTTAAACATAGTCATCGCTGATGCCATCATCATTGCAGCGCTTGTGAGGATGAGAGAGGGGAAAAAAATACTGAGGTGGGAGGAGGGGACAAAACCAACAAAGAGTGGAGAGAAAGGTGGGAAAAAAGCAATGGGAGAGAGAGAGAGATAAAGAGAAGACAAAATAAGATCATAACGGGCCTTGTAGAAGGGAGATGGTGGAATATAAATGCACACGAGGGTGAGAGAAATGAAGAAAGATGAGCGCTGATAAGTGTGAACAGGTGGTGAGCGCAGGATGTAGATTTTGGAGGGGAGCAGAAACACAAGAGGGGGAAAGTGGAAAGTGGCATTGGGGGAAATGATTAATATGAACCTCTCCTCCTGCCCCTTACATCTCAGTTATCACCTGCTGCGCCGATAAGGTGGGCATAGGGTTGCCACAGCAACGCCACATCTCTCATCCCCACCCCACTTTGCCAACATCACCTCCTTCCCTCCTCCTTCAGGTTAAATAAAACAGTAGGCCATCACCAATGTCCCAAAAACTACCTGGAAAAAAACCCTTGAAAAAATTAGAAATTAAAAAATGTCAGCTAGATGTTTGGGTTTTTTGGTTCCAGTTCGCTGATAAATGTTGTCCATCCTCACAACTTTCACTTACAACTATATATTCTTTCCATCTTTCCCGATTCCCTTTTCTCCAATGAGTCTGGCTGTTTTTTTCTCCCTTCTTTTTTTAGTATGGGATTTCTTTTTTAATTGTAAGGATTTATTATTGTACTTTGTTACATTATGACGAGCACACGCGTTGAACATACCTATAGGTCCTGAACGGTCTCTTTTCTTTGCATGCATCATGTGGGCCGTCACTTGACTGCGCCAGCCAATCATGCTCAGCAAAGGGCTGTCGAATACAGCTCCTTTTTACGGTTCTCCATCGCTGGAGTTCCCAATGCACGCGCTGCAGAGCATGGAAAACCTCGTTTTCAGGTTGTTTTTAAATCAACTGAACCGGAATGATGTCCCAATTATATTTTGTGTGCATTTGACCGTTTAGAATCCTCTTTAGGCTGGTTAACAAGAAAAAGAGGGGAGAGAGAATAAGAGAGAGTGATGAGAGGGAGAGGGAGAGGGCGAGGGAGAGGCAGAGGCAGAGGCAGAGAAAGAGAACGGGTTGAAAGAGAACAAGAGAAATAACAGGAAATTTTGATCTTGATATTTTAAAATACTCTTTTTTTTTTTCTAAAGGCAGACAAATTTAGAAAGAGTCATGAGATTGACATGAGATAATGACAGCCCGGGTTTTTATAGGTTTTAAAGCAGCAAACTACAGACCTTAGAAAAGCTCCCAGACTCACAGGCAGCCTTCCGTCTCTGAGCAAACAAAATGAATTCGGCACGGCCTCAGAGAACAAGGATGTTGAAAGAGAAACAATGACCTTTTACTGGTTCTGAGTTCTCTCTCACCCGTCTCTCCCGTCTTTCCATCGGCAAAGGGCTCGGCATTCCCACACAGACCTCGCAACACCCGTCCACGGCCCTCATCATGGTGAGAGTGACAGGCCAGTGAGTAGCGATATGTACACGGGAAACAGGTGTCAATATTTGTCCTCCACAGAAACGGGCACGTTACACAATGAATGATACCCCCCATTGTGAGAGCATTTAGTGACCTGGGAACCTGGGAACCAGCAAAACCATGGGAAATTCTTTGGGATGGAGCGGTAAAAAGACATGGGGGAGAGGTGCTTACATTCAGGCTGGGGTAAGGGGAACCTAGGGAAGAGTGGTGAAAAAGAGAGAGAAAGTAAAAGAGTGAGAGATAAATTAAAAGAAAAAAGAGGGTGATTTAACCAAATGTCTTTTTTCATTTCATTGACTTCATTTTCATAATTATTGTTATTTGGATTACGTAACACCATTTTCGTTGTCATTAATAATCAAAATCAAGAAAATTTGCGGTTTTAACCATGGGTGTTAGATTTTAAGCCTCGTGGACAACAGGGTCAGTGGGTTTTCGCTTTACCCTTTCATTGTTTGGTTGGAGTTACCTTGTGCATTGTTAATGATCTCATGCAAAACCAGATGCTAGCTGACAGGGAGCTCCACTGAGGATTGCAGTTTGAGACTTTTGATTTAAACCCAGACTTGAAATCGGAACTAAAGTGGCTGATATTCAGGCAGGGCTGGAGAGGGCCATAGGGAGCAATGATGTCACAGCGAGAGAGGTTGATCTTCCCATCAGCCACATGGTCACCACTGTCAAATATTGACTCCAAGACTCTAAGGTGGAGGGACAGAGCAGACAGCAGGCTTGAATTGCACATTGGCTGACCTCTGGGACCATCACAACCTGTCTAGACTTGCGGCAGAGCCATGGCCGTGACCTCGGGCAAAAGCCCCTCCTACTCACACTACACTCAAACTTGCCCACCGACACAGAGCTCCCGGGAGTTTCCAGCAGCAGCTCCTGTAATAAACATGTAAACACCCTGTTGGAGAAAATGAGAGAGACAGCTGATAACGCTCCACAATGCAGTCAATTACGCCTGCTGTAATTGCCCAAAAGATTTCTGGACAGGTTTTCTCCCTTTCAAAGGCTGTTATTCAAACTTCAGAGCCTATTTAACGGGGAAAACAGATGATCAGAGTTCGCAGAGTGTGGAGGGAAAATAGACACTTTCTGTTGTTCGCAAAACGGGGATAAGAAGTGCTTCTCGATCGCAACGGTGTGCGCGATTCAGTGGTTTTGTACATTTATGGCACACTTGAATGGATCAATAGACTTGGCATCTTTCGAACGATTAAATGCATGAATGATAATGAAATAATTGAGGACTTTCATCTCAAGATATTCTTCAGTCTCCGCTTGTCAATCTCATCACATCGCGCTCTGATGGTTCTGTTTTCCAGTTTTTTCCCCCCTTCAGCATCTAGAGTAATTGCTGCTATCATCAGTGCCAGCGGTGATTATATATGCAGGAGAGCGAAAGCTTGTTTAGCTTGGATTTAGTTTAGTTTTCACGTTCGTACAAGCTCTTTCCCTCCCGATACAGTAGCTTGAGTGTGATGAGGTTGAGAATGAAGTACAAGAACCTAAAAAGAGTGGTGTATTAAGCTGTGGGATCCTTCAGGCACTCGGTGTCTGCAAGGCTCCTCAAACCCTGCTCCTGGAGGGCCACAGTGTCTGCTAGTCTTTCAACCTCTTATCACCCGACTGCGTCGATCATCATCTCCCTGGATGCAAAGTGCCAAGACAAAAAAATGACTCACTTCCTCCTGGACCAGAGTTACGATTCTATACCGGACAGAACCCCCCCGCCCCCCCCCCAGCTAGCCCTGCACCCAGCTCCAGCATAGGCACATGCCAGGTCATTGTGGGGGGGGGGGGCATTTGTTTCCCCGTGGACCTGTTAAACCCTGCCCTCACAATGATTGATGTATCGCTGCCTCTTGTCTTCTGGAACTGTTGTTTGACAGGCTCTGTTGACGTTGACCAGTTTTAAAAAGTGTGTGTGTGTGTGTGTGTGTGTGTGTGTGTGTGTGTGAGTGTGTGTGTGTGATTTGTGTATATGAATGTATGAAAAGTGTTGTTTGTGTGTGTGTGTGTGTGTGTG
>JAOYSI010058379.1:3009-24325 GCA_025775065.1 Hiodon alosoides
CACCTGACATACCAAATCTGTTTGTGATTACCCCATTGTCTCCTGACATACCAAATACGTTTGTGATTAGTCCATTGTCTCCTGACATACCAAATACGTTTGTGATTAGTCCATTGTCACCTGACATACCAAATCTGTTTGTGATTAGTCCATTGTCACCTGACATACCAAATCTGTTTGTGATTAGTCCATTGTCACCTGACATACCAATTCTGTTTGTGATTAGCCCATTGTCTAATGACATAACAAATATGTTTGAGAATTGTCCATTGTCTCCTGACATAACAAATACGTTTGAGATTTGTCCATTGCCCATTTTGCTTTGCTCTCGCTTTGCTGATGTTCAGGGCACGAGAATTTTTGACGTTAATTAAACAAAAAGGGATTTATCCATAAGAGAGGATCCACATTAGATTTTAACCCTTGATTTAAAATTGCAGATGAAAAAGAAACATGGCTTCTTTTTCTGTCTTCCATATTGTGTTTTGGGTCTTTTTTAAAACATTTTAAAGGACAGTAGTCTGACTGTAAAATTTCTACTGAAGACAAGTTACGCTACAAATAAAAGGGAAATCATCTTGCCTTCCAGCCAGAACAGTTTTAATCACTACAGATTGAAAATTATTGTTTAATTTGATGTATTTCTGTTATATTTGTGTTCACTACACCATGTTCCTCTGCTGAGCTCTTTAGCATCCATGTGGAAGCAAGGGGGGCCTTGTCACATGACTGCTTTGCTTACCAATGAGAACAAAGTCTCTCTCTGACCCAACTGATCTTCTACTCCTTCACCGACTCCTTTATTCTCTGCATGGATACCCCAGTATTCTGCGTTTCTGATGCCCGTAAAGTTAGGTTTGAGTGGTGTGGCTCTGGCTTCATATTCACATTCATCATGAGTGGTAGAAATATGCCCTCTCCCTCCTTTGGTTCTATGTTTGGTGAGGATTGAAAGCGATTTGAGGAGATTTTTCTCCTGCCTCAACTCACAGAACAGTGCCTGTTTGTGCACTGGGAGGCCAGGGAGTCGCCACTCTGACCTGCTGCTCATGTTGGGCGGGGGTCTTTGGGGAGTTCTGCTGTCAGCTCGGACCGGAACGCTTGCGAAAGGACTTCAACGGAGGCTGTGAAAACTGAAAATTTCAAACCGGTCACGTAGTGTTGCCGGATCGGCAAGCTCGCCTTCTTCCGGCCTACAAAACTAAAAGAGCTCCTTTTACAGAGTAGCTGCAAAGCCGCTAGCGTTGGAGAGGACAGGGAAACAGCGCTTTGAAGTGGCCAGTCTGTGACCGATAGCACTGTCCTTCACTATAAGCCCTCATGACATTTCACCCCAGGGCCTTCACTATGAGCCCTCGTGACATTTCACCTCAGGTCCTTCACTGCTCGCCCTCATGACATTTCACCTCAGGGCCTTCACTGCTCGCCCTCATGACATTTCACCCCAGTGCCTTCACTATAAGCCCTCGTGACATTTCACCCCAGGGCCTTCACTATAAGCCCTCGTGACATTTCAACTCAGGGCCTTCACTATAAGCCCTCGTGACATTTCACCTCAGGGCCTTCACTGCTCGCCCTCATGACATTTCACCTCAGGGCCTTCACTGCACGCCCTCATGACATTTCACCCCAGGGCCTTCACTATAAGCCCTCGTGACATTTCATCACAGGGCCTTCACTGCACGCCCTCATATGGCATTTTACCTCAGGGCCTTTATTTGTTAAAGATCAGATGGGGGGCAGACATGACTGAATAGGAGGAAACGCCAGGGCTCACAGGTAAGCCAGAATCCCACAGCTCCTCTTTGAAGGCTGGAGTGCAAGGTTCTGGCTCTCAGCCCTCCAGTATGAAAGGACTCTTACTGGAAGTTCGGAGGGATATTGCCACAGACGGGGGCTTTCTGAGGGAAGTGAAAGTTCTCAGCAGGAACGAGCTGGAACGGACAGCGTGTTCCCGTGTTAGAAGTCATTTTGTGGATGTTGTGAGGGTAAATGAGAATGGTGGACAACCTTCTCTCTGAATCAATATGCTACATGTGCAAAGGGTGTAGGTGTGCAAGGGTGGGACAGAAATAGGCAGATTTGTTTTTTCATCATAATGTTCTGCACATTGAACACCATTACAGACATTTATCCAACAACGCCCCCCGCCCCCATTGTTGGTCTTAAGGTCGCTCTGATGTGGCTATGGCAACTGCATTTATGGAGAGACAGCATGGTTGGACCCCTTTGCTGTCAGTGCCAACATGAGTCTTTATGGGCAACCCTTCCCTGTTAGCATTTGCCTGTTTTCTGTGTGAACAGCGCACCCACGCTTTCTGGATCCAATGAATGGCGGTTGTCAAACCCCCCACATGGTAATCTTCAAATGACATGACTAATCCCTGTGGGAAATTCAGCGACGTTCTGTCTCTATTTTTTATCAGATTTCTGTTATCCTTTTAGGAGAGACGGCCCTAATCATATAGATATCGATTTTCTTCCATTTGCCATATAATGGTTCACATGCCACCATTAAAGAACAAAGTCTTTGTCTGGTTTTATATTATGAGTTAAAACTGTGTGCCAAGAAGCCTTTTCATGGATCTCTTCAGATACTTGGGAATCTTGGGAACATTTTCATCTTAATGTCATTTTATTGCTTTTCTGTGGCTCCGGAACACTGCAGAAATACTTCCTTATAATACCTCCATTTAGCTATGGTTTCTGTAGGCGACATACACAGTACATAAACTAATAATATCAACGTCCTAATTTGATTTTATCAACTGGTAATCAGAATATCACTAGCCCCGGCACATGGATCCGGCCTTGAAAACTTGAGTAGGGTTCTTAACCTAAACAGCCAACTGGATAAATTGCGCAAGGCACTCTTTAGGCCAGGGGCTCTCAGCTGACATCATATAAGCTTTCTGACAAAACTCTGTTCCAGTATCATGTTATTTAGAGGGCTGTGACTCATTATGAGGGCCTTCATCCCGAGGGCCGTGTACGAGGTGGGGCTGGAGTCTCTAGAAAAGCTCTGGCCCCCAGTGGCGAGAGACACCTGTGGCCCCTGCACTGAAAAAGCACAACGGGGGCCCTAAACGCCACTCAAAGGTCCCCGACGCCTCCCTCCATCACCCTGCCGACTTTGGGCAATCCCTCTCCACTTTGATTTAGTTTTTTTCTCCTTTTTCCACTGACTGTGGTTTTAGTTCTCAGCAGCGCTCTAACTCATGCGTCTGACTCATGACAGGCACATGATGAAGGAATGTTTCTTGGGGTGGTTCTCAGCATAGGCAATGCTGGACTTCTAAAGATAATTTATTATAGAATTACAGAATCTATTATAGAATCTAATTAAACTCTGTTGCACTCCAAGAGCGGTCAGACAAATGGGCTTAAGTCTTATTAACGAAAGTTGTGCGTTTATGCCTAAAACCGTTACCCCTGAGTTAGCAAACTTCTCCCCCTCCTGGTTTCTGTCTGCGTTGCTCTGTGCTCCGGGGTTCTCTCAGAGGGGTCTTCAGTCCGATTGCCCTCTCACAGATAAGGGTTTAAACTCCCTTAGGAATGGATTGACCTGAGTGTGCAGAGTTCCTTCCCCGAGGGCTCTTTATCAGCGGGAGGGGGCAACACTCATTGTTCCGTCCCTGAACGTTTTGTAGCTCGTTAGCGCCTGGGCTTGTGCGTTTCTGAGAGGCCTAACACACCTCTTCTCTCTTTCAGAAATGGTTGAGAGCCTCATCAGGCAGGCTGAAAACCACACCACCACAATGTTCTCCAGCAACTACAGGAGCATGGCCCTGGATGCCAGGGGGCTTGTCCGGGAGCTCTTCACCGACATTGGCCTGTTTTTGCTGGGCGCTGAGCTGCGGGTGGAAGACCTTGTCGGCCGTTTCTTCGACGGCCTCTTCCCCCTGGTGCATGGTCACCACCCCGACCCTTCGTACGGTGAGTGCGTGCGAACGGCCAGGCGGGACCTGCGCCCGTTCGGGAGCGCCCCTGGGAGGCTGGCCGAGCGGCTCCGGAATGCTGCCCTCCCCGGGCACGTCTTCCTCCAGGCCCTGAACCTGGGCATGGAGGTGGTCAACACCACCGACCACCTACGGCTGTCTCAGGAGTGCTGGAAGGCCCTGCTGCGGATGCTGTACTGCCCACATTGCCAGGGCCTGACCGGGACCAAGCCCTGCACGGGCTACTGTCTGAACGTGATGAGGGGCTGCCTGGCCAACGTGGCTGAGATCGACGGCCACTGGAGGGAGTTCGTCCGCTCTCTGGGGGAGGTGGCCACGCGCATCAGCGCAGCGGATGGCCTGGAGAGGGCGCTGCTGGGCACCCACTTGCTGGTCAACGACGCCATCGCACATGCTCAGAGGAATGGGCTGGCTCTGTCAGAACAGGTGAGACCTTACTAAGTCAGAATACAATGTGAATTTTTTTCTTTCTTCAATTCTTTATTGACTTTAGTGACTTGCAAAACACGGCCTCTATTTTAGAAAAATAATATAAAAAATCAATTTCAGGAGAGGAGGGACTCATGAGTCATACCACTGTGAAAAATAACAAACAACTCTGCATTCCAGTTGCTCAAACCACAGCTTAAATAAATGACTTATTTAGAGACTGTACCATGGCAAAAGATGTTTGAGAATTGGAGAAAGCAGCGACCTGTTGAGACAGACTGTGGCGCAGCCAAAGCCCGAGTGGGCTGAAATCTCGCATGCCTCTCAACAGCAGTGCGACCAGAATGCTCCTAAAATACTCCCGCGTGGTCAGCTGCAGATGGCAATGCCAGCACTGGCCGGAGAAACAAGGCCAGCTTCCCCCGCTCCAAATACCGCCGGCTTGTTTGAGGGTGTTGCGGGTTCCTTTGTACACGGTCAAAGTATGTCGGAAGTGGTCATGACAGGGTGGATCCATTTAGGGACCACTCTGCTATTATGTGGATCAGTTTGTGCTGAAACTGGTCGAATTGTTACACTGCTTCCCCTTGCCCTCACTTAAACGCTGTCCACCAGAGGATGGTGCATTTTCTAGGCAGCGTTGTTTGTTGCCTGGAAAGATCAGCCAGAATCTAATTAGTTGTTATATATTCACAAATGGCATTAGATGCTGCACGTCCCAAAGGAAGCCAACTTGTACGGTTTGTTCTCTCTTTGAGCTGAATATTTCATTGGTATTATTTATTTATTTATTTATTTATTTTTACTTTATCAAGGTCCAGAGGGCCCTGTGAGCCAGAGAAAATTTGTGAATTGATCCTGACCAAAGAAGCGCATTGAGGTTAAATAAAATATGCACAGTTAGGTTGCTTCTATATACTTTTATAACTTTTCCGTCTGCCAGTGTAGGTGAAGTGATTTGTTTAGCTGCAGGGAGCTGCTCAACCAACCCCCCCCCCCCCTCCCACTCAAAGGCTGGCTTTGCAGCAGTAATTGAATTGAAATGGCCCATCTTGACTAACAGCTGTTATCCGTGGTACCACAGGTGCACAAGGTGTGTCGGCACCCGCACAAGAAGCCAGCGCAGGCAGTGGTTTCTCCCCCGGACCACGCAGGTGGGGACGGAGAATCCTTCTCTCTGAAGGCCCAACAGCAAGACCATGAAGAGACCCTCACCAGCCGTAGGAGGTGAGCGTGGCCTGGGATTGGTGCAGCACCAGAGGGTTACCTGTTTTGAGCCCTAGATTCCGCTTTGATCCCCACCCAAAAAATAATATATGACTTGTATCGGTGGTTAGCCAAGTTCTTACCTAGTGGTGAGGCGAGTTATGCACACTTGAAATCATTATAAAAGTGTATATAATCAATTTTGAGTGGTGACTGATCAATTTGCGTGTTTTCAGGGAGTTCATTGATAGCCTCCGGTTGCACAGGACATTCTATGCCGGTTTGCCGGACCAGCTGTGCTTGAAAGAGCTGGCTGCAGGAGATGGGGACCCTTGCTGGAACGGAGCAGATGTTGTTAAGAGGTAGGTCCGAGTTGCATGCCTCTGAACCGAGCCCAATGGCTGCACGAGTCCCATGTATCTGAACCGAGATCGAGTCCCATGCCTCTGAACCGAGATCGAGTCTCATGCCTCTGAACCGAGATCGAGTTCCATGCCTCTTAACAAACCCGGAAGGCTGCCCGAGTCCTATGCCTCTGAACCGAGCCTTAGTCCCATGCCTCTGAACCGAGATCGAGTCCCATGCCTCTGAACCGAGATCGAGTCTCATGCCTCTGAACCGAGATCGAGTTCCATGCCTCTTAACAAACCCGGAAGGCTGCCCGAGTCCTATGCCTCTGAACCGAGCCTTAGTCCCATGCCTCTGAACCGAGATCGAGTCCCATGCCTCTGAACCGAGCCCGACGGCTGCCCGAGTCCCATGCCTCTGAACCGAGCCTTAGTCCCATGCCTCTGAACCGAGATCGAGTCCCATGCCTCTGAACCGAGCCCGACAGCTGCCCGAGTCCCATGCCTCTGAACCGAGATCGAGTCCCATGCCTCTGAACCGAGCCTGACGGCTACCTGAGACCCCACGCCTCTGAACCGAGCAGTACAAATTCACGACAATCGCATGCCCTTTTATTTTCCGCTGTTCAAGAATTATACTGCATGGTGTTTTATTGTTGTCTTGTTGTGAGGGGAAAATGGCGACAATGAAAAAACTTTCTCTTCTCGTGACATTTGCTGAACTCCATTCACCCATGGTCAGAGGCACAATATACGGCTTGAGTACCTTGCTACTCTTTTTGCTACGCAAAACATTGACAGGTAAATAATTTGTGGTTTTTAATTGTAGGTTCTCTCTGCGCTGTGGCATGGTTTTAGTCACTGCAGCATTCGCTATTTAAACTCTTCTAATCGAATCGCACAACAACCCCCACAGATGGACACCTCTGTCATGCAGCGGGTCGTATTTCTTCCACACCGGTGGCTGTCATCACTGGGCTTAGGTCCATGTCTCATATTGGACGCTGGAATGGCTTATTATGAAACTGACACTGCGGAGGCGGGAGGATCAGGGCTGTCTTCAGTAACAGTCAGAGTCATTGTCTGCCCCCAAGTGGACAGATTGGAGAACAGCACTCAGTAGGCTTTTAAAGTGGGAGGTCGTGTTGATGCGGCTACATGGTGGAGGCTCGTTGGTTGCAATGGGAAATATGTTTATTTGAGCATTTGTGTCTCTTCGTTATTCAAAAAAACAGAATAATTGTAATATATTACTAGTATAACGCATATTTTTTGTGATCCTCTCTACATTTTTACTGACATGCAGGTACTAACTTTATCACTTTGTCCTAGTTCGGTTATTATTTTGAATGACATTATGAATGAAAGCAGTGCCATTAGCCTCCATATATCAGCATCCCTCATCCTACCTGACAGGCAAGGATACACAGAGGGACTTCAATCACACCATCCCGTCAGTGTCACACTGCTGGAGATAAGGCCTGACGCATGGTTACTGGGTCCCATCGACGGGCCCGTCTGAGGATCATATGGTTCCGGCTTTTTGTTTTTCTTCTCTCCTCCTAATTCAGGTCATTTTTACCCGCCCGTCTGCTGAGAGTAATGTGCACCTGATATACAATCACAGGGACACTAAGATGAGGGCCATTAGGCCAGGAAATGCAGGCTGCTTTTCCTGAAATCTCATTCTAATGACCTAAAAAGCTGATTACAAACTCTTTTGTTCTGTATTTTGTCTTTTTTTTTACCTGCGCGGGGAATTGGGGATATTCTTAATAGCCAGGAGAATATTAGAGCGACAGAATATACAAAGGGCCAGCGTAACAAAGTAGAATAAAGAATAATGAAGAGAAAAACGCAGTCGGTTCCTCTGGGTTTAATGCCAAGCTGAAAGCGGGTAGAAAATGAAGGGCACCCCACCGTGTGTTTGATGTGGACCAAGCCGCATTTAGACAGTGATGGAGCTGTCCGGAACCCAGGGGTGTTTAAGTGGAGTTGCGGGGTCATTTTGTTTTCCTGCAAAATGCCCTGGAAGTCTGTTCTGTGATTAACAGCGCGAGAGCTGTGGGTGTTTTGCTCTCCATCCCGATGCCTCGCCTAACCGGGTAAGGGCAAGTGTAAGAGGCAGACCGGGTTGCCCAGTTGTGGATATCTTCACCAGTATTCACATGCTTTGAACTGAACGACAGTGCACCGACAACCACTTTATATTTGAACAGTCTGTATTCAATAGTCAAAAGAGATTTTTTAATATAAATGTAAAAACATAAACACACATACATTTGTAACAGCGTTTGACTACTTAAAGCCACCAGGCGATGAACTCGCGCTCTGTGACTAACCCATCCCCACTCCAGTCGAGAACATCTTCAGCGCTTCTGAGCACGCACTAAATAAATAAACAACAGACCGAAAAATGTGAATAATGTTGTGAAACGCGTTTCCCTCTATCCAGCTGTTGCTCCACAGCACGATAATGAGCTGCGCGCTGCTTACTATGGAGAGGCGCCATCAGGACTGAGTCACACAAGCTAACAAGTTAGACGCTTTGCTAATGTTCTATTTATGAGGGTTTATTAATGAATAAATACTAAGCCTGTTTTGGTAATTGCATATAATAAGTGTGCTAAACAATGGTCTTCTGGGATTTAGTGCCATGTGTTCATTATATATACAGAGCGCTCTGTGCTAGGATAAAGACTCTTTTTACATTTTTAGGAATCTATTTGTCTATAGTAAGTGTTGTATTAGCAACTGTCTTCCTGATTTCTGCAGTCTTTCTCACGCATTACCTCCAGTATGCAAATTTCACCCGATCTATTCCTTTTAACGATCATTTGTGTTGTGCAACAAAGGGCCCTCTGTAACGCTTCACAGGTCAAAACAAATGTAGCTGTAAAAATGGTGCCTGTCAATCACCTTGTGCTGTTTGGTTGGTTAATATAGCCCCCAGATTCAATATCCAGTGTTGTCACACCTTAATGCCGAGAAGATTTTACCGTTTGGTATTTGGTATTAATATTCATCAAAACCAAATGACTGGGCTAATGGGGGAAAACTCATTCGCCCAGCAGAGGCTGTGGCTTGTCCGTTAATTAAGCCTGTAACATCCCAGCACACATAGGCGTGGAAAAATGTGTAAAAATGTTGGACCAGCCTGCTTGCCTGTAATTATGTCTCCTCTTCAAGAGGAGACCTCAGTGAGTTTGAAAGAGCGGTGATTGTTAGGGTGCGTTTGGCAGGAGCTTCAGTGACCAAGACTTGCTGGTGTTTCGCAAGGTGACGTCGGCTTGGAAAGACATCATCAGCAAAGGGCAACGGTGGGCGGAAAGTAGGCTGGAGGTGGTGAAGAGGTGGCTCTTCCTTCTTGGGGAGAAGCTGTGTCACGTTCCCCCTACAGAGTTTCAGACTGGGTGACGGTACAGTAAATGCAGGCCACGTCTTATTTAACCAGGTTATGTTGGGGTTTCCGTTTTTTTTATCCACTACCTGTGCGGTCATGGTTAAATTAAACATGGTAAAAATAATCCACATGTTTGTGAAACTCTTGTATGAAACTTCTCATTGCAAATGCCCGTTTTGGGGATTATATAATTATTATCTATATGCTAAATTCAGACATTTCCGTCTGTCAGCATTTGCTAAAAGTTGCTTATAGTGCAGCAATAACTTAACCCCAAAGGACAACCTTTGTCCGAGAGTAAAGACGAAGTCTAGTTAAGTGTTTATTTCAGAATTAACATTTTATATGGCTACAGTACCTGGTCATTGTCAGATAAACGTTGTACACCAGTGATCCTGCTGTGTTGTTGTATTTTATTTTATTTTTTGCAGTAAATTTCTTTGCTCGTTTGCCCTATGGGTCCCGTCTCTGAGTAGTCAGAAATTAAGGGTCTTTACATGGAGTCCTTGACCATTGCTGTGGGTTTGTGCTGGTTTTACAAGAACAAAGAATATAGATTACGGTAGACTACGGATCCTTCAGCACGTAAAACTTTTTCTGACCTTGTTTGTCTTCTCTCTACTATTTTCCGAGCATAATTTCTGGTGCTCAAACTATTCATTGGCACAATCCATCAGGGCAGGTTGATTTTGCCGAACGATGTTTAATTGAAATCTCAATTTTAAATTGCAGTCAACCTCATACGATGATCAAATCTTTTTTTGTGTGTTAACCAGAGGACTTAAAAAAATATTTTGAGTTGAAGTATTTAGGCCTAAACATGGCTCTGTCCTTGTATATTGGTGTCTGTATGCAATCGGTTGGTTCAATTACACGTGTCTGATTGAGCCAAAGTAGCAGCCTTGCCCGGTTTTGCGACAGCTCACCATTACTTTTCTCCATTACTGAGTGAGAATCATCTCCAAATTACAGAGCAGTGCCTGGCGCTGTTGTTTCAGCTCCATTACCGCTCATCTGAAACCTTAGCCAAAGCTCTCTGATCCATCGAAAGCCACAGAAATCACCCACATTGTGTGTGTGTGTGTGTGTGTGTGTGTGTGTGTGCGTGCTACATGTGTTGAGTGTGTTTGCATGTGCATGCTACATGTGTTGTATGTGTTTGCGTGTGCGTGTATTGTGTGTGTGCATGCTACGTGTGTTGTGTGTGTGAGTGCGCGCGTGTGTGCCAGACTATAGACCTAGTATCGCTAGGTTTTGGTAAAAAGGCACATAACCTATAAATATGCTAACTTTTGTGTGTATATATATATCTATATATATATATATATATATATATATATATATACACACACGTGCGATTGTGTCAATTTCTGTGATGATCATTATAGGGCCAAATCAACCATCAAATTACTTCTTGCTGGGCCTGTGTCTCTCATGGGGATCTTATTTCTTCTGAGGTCCAATCTGATGAGAGGCGGCGTCAGTTATCGTTACCAAAGCCCGGTCTGGGAGCCCGTCACACCGGAGCCAAAGCGCGTAGCCGCTCCCATTTGTCACCTGCTTAGCAACGTCTTTCCTGAGGCTTAACTGCAAGTCTTCATCCTCTGCTGATCAGACACCATTAGAAGAGTAACTTAACGGATTGGGAATGGGGGAGGGGTCTCTCCACCATGTACCATCACATGTCCTCTTCTCATCTTTGTGAGTTGGCCACAGTTACCAGGGAGGGCTATTTTGAATTGATTCACATTGACTCGAAAGAAGAGGAGTGAAAAAATGTTTGGTGCAAGTCCGTGTTGCGTTTATATTTTAAAGTTGGTTATTTTGAAAGCAGCTGTGTGGTGTAGACCCTGACCTTTAAATGCTGCCTTTGCTATTGGTGCTTAACATGAGTTTTAGCTTTAGGATTGGTTCAAGAATTATTAACTAATTCTGGTTAAGAGCCTGCTAAATAATACAATAAACAATATTATGCTCCATAATGTTCAATATAGTCTTCTTTTATCTAAACATCACAGCATTGGAGTTTTTAATGTACTGTAGTAGGTGTTTTTTATATTTATTTAAAGGATTACATAGTGAGCTTGTAAGGAATGGTTCTAACCAGCAGATGGCGATATATACATTTAGTTTAAGCTATTGTGAACTACTTATACTTACAGACTGCATACTTTAAATCTTTTTTTTTTTCATACATTATGCATCTGTGCCCCATTAATCAAAATAGAATGACTTCATAACATTGCATGGTTCACCCTATGAGAAACTAAGTATTAATTTCATGTTGATTTGAGGTTCTTTGGAATACAACACAAATATGAATGGTAGGCGAAAAACAAATTTGTCGCTTAGATCTATCAGCCAGCCAAGCTCAAGCAATCTGTGTCCTCAAGAAAGCTAAATTGGACTGATGCATGTTCTGCTTTGTTTGAACACCTTCATGAGGGGTCTCGTTTGCCTAAGTTACTTAATTATGGAGATTAGATAACCTCTATGGACCCAAATTCCCTCGCATGACTTCAGCCACGGCACCTGTGTTTCCCCCTCGTTTATAAGGTCTTCTGAACCTGTCACGCTTTTGGGAGACGGAGCTACAGGTGACCCCACCGAAGGAGATTAACTCCAGCACGGCACGGCACTCCCAGATTGAGGCCTAGAGACCGATATCGCTGGAAATGAGGAAAAGGAAGGAGAAAACGAGCTCATGGCTCTGTAAATGGCAGAGCAGTGTCCGTGTTTTGATGTGAAACCTTGACCGATATAAGGCTTTTTTCCTCCCCCAGTTGGGTTTATAACTCCTGGTTTTCATGCTGCCGTGCGGCCTGTTTTTCTTTACGCCTCTCTGTCGTTTCCCATGCAAGCTTCAGTGAAAGCGCTCCCTGCCCCTGACTGGAATGCGGCTCTCAGCATCTGCGTCAGGCCACTCCCGCCAAGGCCCGATTATGCAGCCTGTGACCTTTCCCCTCTCCCAGTGCGTCGGGCACAGTCCCTGCCACCGATTCATATCCCTTCGGTTGGGGGGGGACTCGAGTACAGGAGGTGGAAAATTTAAAAACGATGTTTATGCTGAAAGGCCTAGCAGGTGCCCGGCATGCTGACTTACAAGTTGCTGCGTTCAATTTGTAATGTTTACTTTAATGGAAACAGGATCATAATTAACTGCTGTTACGGTTTTCCAAACCACAGTTTATGATCTGAAATGTTTTTGTAATTCAGTATTTTAGCAGCTGCCTTGTTACACGTCTGCAGAAATACGCATGCCGTTTTTTCTGTTAATTGTAAGAAAAAACAAAAATAAACATTATCATTTATAGTGTATAGAGTACAGTGTAAATTATAATAAATCATGTTCCATTTAAGTTGAGTTGTTAAGATGGCACACCGCTCAGACTGACATTGCGAGCCGCAGTTAACCATTACGACTTGTCAGTAGCATAGTCGTTAGTTGGTTATTACAAGCGTTTCTGAGTAATGAAAAATTAATAGGCGTGGCGAGTCTCAGAAATGGGGAAGTGTCAAAAAGAAGCTTCTATGCACTATTCCTGGTTATGTTTTTTTAAATGGTGTTTCTAATCATTTGAATAGCCTGGGGTGACGGAGGGCTCTGTTACAGAGTGCCGCAAGTTAGACTTTTATGTACTCACTTATGCTCATTAAAAAAAAAAACGTCACCTGCAAGGTGTTTTTTGTGCATTTGGTGTGAAGCAAACGATTCATTTTGATAAGACGCCTATTCCTCATCTCAAAACAGCTCGGTAAAGGACGTCCTTGCTGCATTTTATTTATTTATTTATTTTTAAAATGAAATGCAGAAGCATATTTTAGGGTTATAGAAGTGTCATTCATTATTCAGTGGGCATTTTTGCGAGGAATTGCTAATGAAGAGATCCGTCAGCTGACAGGGGCCGTATCCAGCATTAGAGCACAGCCAAGCACGTGGCTGCTATGTTTGTGTGTCTGCCCTGTCTGCCCTGTCTGCCCTGTCTGCACTCACCTCTCTGCCGGTTTCAAAGTTTTCACACTTCTGATATGCATGTAGAGCTATGGGAGACTGGTGCCTTTGCTCCTGTGCTCTGCCTCGCTCTCTCTCTCATCACTTGAGAATTTGAGAAAAAATGGGAAAAATCCTGTTTCTAATCCCAAACTTGATAGGAAAAGTTGCTCCAATAAACCGCAACGTGCTAATAAGCGTCTGTTTCCTTAAATTAAATTAGTATAGGTTTGCCACCCAATACTTATTGGTTCATCTTGTTAGTATTTAAATACTGTAGAGCTTAGCTGTAAGCCTTTGGACATTTAGAATGTCCTGATTTAGTAAGCCCCATCACTCTCAGTATGGTGAAACTGTATGCAGTTATTAATACACTAGGTCTGTGACCAGTAGGTTACAGGGTCACGTCCCAGGGGGAGATCTTCAGTGACCCGCCCTTCCCAGGCTAGGCACTTGCATCGTGTCAGTAGATATCAAGCTGCGTAAATGGATAAAGTCTGGCAAGCTAATAAATGATAATGTATTGTTGGCGTGTAGCCATGGTGACGGGGATGACCTATTATTAAAAAAGCTGCCCTTTACTTGACAGTTGGGATAAATTGCTGTCATCCAAAAGGCACATGAACGCAAGCTTGCTTCCTGAGTGCCCCACGCAAATGTGCAAACGCAGCCAGCGGACGGCGAAGTATGCCCCCCTCACACGGTATGGACTGCTCTGCTCTCACAGGTGAACTTTTGGTCACAGGGCAGGGGAGTTGCGTAGGTTTCTGGGAGCTCTTGTATAGCCGTGCTCCGGGCGCCATTGTCCGAAAAACACCTGCCTGGTGATTTTTTTTATCATTTTACTGACCCGGCCACGCGCTTATGTGTTTGAATGCAGAATAAGGCACTGCATATTTGTCCGGTTATGCACTTTAGTTTTAGCGCAAACCTCTTAACATGCACAGGCATTATGTGGGATGTCAGTTTCATAGGTCAAACATACAGGTGAGTCAGGCAGCCATTGAAAGTATGAACCCATTGGGCACAGGGCCTTACACCTCTTCTCTGCCTCTCTGTTTATTATGTTGACTGTTCGGCTGATGGGTTGCGTGTTGGACCCAAGCGGTTTTTAAAAATCAAAATAAAATCGATCTCTTTATGAAATGGAATGTAATAATTCTTTACGTAGTTATCAGTGACCTTGTCAGGTAACGTGGGCCTACAACTCAAGGGCTTTTAGTATGCAGACGGAAATGATTACTATCAGTGTAGTACTGGATTACTGGCTCCTTTCATTCATGGAGGCACTAAAAAGGTTTTTGTTGTGAATCGCTATACAAGCTTGCAGGAAAGTGAGCAAAATCATGCAATGATGTGGTTTGAGAGGTTTTAATTTTTGTATCCATTTGCCAAATCACTTAACTAAATCAAAGTGTTTCAGACAATAAAATGTACTATTTGTTTTTGGGCTTCCTTTCATAGAGCCCAAAGTTTGAATCAGTAAACTACTATTTATTTCTGTCAATCATACATCGCTTGATCAAGATTAATGTCAGTGCGAAGGGTGTAATTTTCGCAGAAAATTGTGGGTTGCAAAACCCTCTCTTCTGCATGTTTACCCCGTTTTGTCTTCTGTACGAAAGCATTTAACACATTACAATGTGGGGTTAGATCAGGCTGAGATGCGTTTAAAAAAATAATAAAAAATTCCGTCGCACAACCATTGAGAAAATCGGTTTGCCTGAGACGCTTTAATTCAACGCTGTGGCTTCTCGGCGCATGCGAAGTTCGATCGCAGCCAAGCAGCTCGGTGAAAAAGCCTGCAGGGATTTTTCCGAGGGCTGACTCGTTCGGCCCGGGAGAGGCGGAGGACCCTTGACAGGGTCATCACTGTATTTCTTCATAGAAAAATGGATCTCTTCTGCGGTGTGTGGGGGCGAGAGAGCAGGCAACTAAATCAAGATACAGCACCCTCTCAACGGGAGGCTGAGTGGAAGAAGAATCAAACCACCTGGACCCCCACACCAGCTGGGAGTTAAGCCAGAAGGCGTCAGACAAAACGTGACAGGGCAGGAGTGGCCCTCCCCTGAGTTGAATACATTTTTTTTATCACTGATTATGGGAAGTTGCCTATGATGTGAGGGTTTTGTCTCCTGTTTCAATCCTAAAATGCACGACGGGTTAATTCAGCGGACAGTACAATACAAGTTTAGGCCTCGGAAAGATTCAGTGGTGGGCCTAGATTTCAGTCAAGAAAGTGAATAATTGGATGTAAATATCACTTATCTTAGAAGTTTATTTGTGTATAAAGGGTGAGTAGACAAAACAATTGTTCAAGACAACAAATTCTACCTGTATAATAAGTGCTACATGTACAGTTGCGCTCAAAAGTTTGCATACCCTTGGAGAATTGGTAATACATGTACCGTTTTTAAAGATAACGGTAGTGATCTGGCAAATGCATTTCTTTTATTTCTTATGGGATTCATATCCAACGGAAATCAAAACATGGCAACAAAGAAAAAAATCAAATGACCCCTGTTCAAAATTCTGCATACCCTTAGTTCTTAATACTGTGTATTGCCCTCTTTAGCATCAATGACAGCGTGCAGTCTTTGTAATAGTCTATGAGGCCCAAATTCTTGCAGGTGGTATAGCTGCCCTTTCGTCGTGGCAAATCCTCCAGGTCATGTAAATTCTTTGGTCGTCTTGCATGAACCGCATGCTTGAGATCTCCCCAGAGTGGCTCGATGATATTAAGGTCAGGAGACTGTGATGGCCACTCCAGAACCTTCATCTTTTTCTGCTGTAACCACTGTAGGATCAACTTTTCCTTGTGCTTAGGGTCATTGTCGTGCTGGATAGTCCAAGAGCGTCCCATGCGCAGCTTTCGTGCAGAAGAATGCAAATTGTCTGCCAGGATTTTCTGATAACATGCTGCATTCATCTTGCCATCAATTTTCACAAGATTTCCCGTGCCTTTAGAGCTCACACACCCCCAAAACATCAGTGAGCCACCACCATGCGTCACAGTGGGTATGGTATTCTTTTCACTGTAGGCCTTGTTGACCCCTCTCCAAACAGAGTTTTATGGTCACAACCATAAGCGCTATTTTGGTCTCGTCACTCCAAATTACAGTGTGCCAGAAGCTGTGAGGCGTGTCAAGGTGTTGTCAGTGGCGCAGTAAAGGCTTCTTTCTGGCAACGCGACAATGCAGCTCATTTTTGTTCAAGTATCGTCGTATTGTGCTCCTTGAAACAACCACACCGTCTTTTTCCAGAGCAGCCTGTATTTCTCCTGAGGTAACCTGTGGGTTTTTCTTTGTATCCCGAACAATTCTTCTGGCAGTTGTGGCTGAAATCTTTCTTGGTCTACCTGACCTTGGCTTGGTATCAAGAGATCCTCGAATTTTCCACTTCTTAATAAGTGATTGAACAGTACTGACTGGCATTTTCATGGCTTTGGATATATATATCCTTTTCCATCTTTATAAAGTTCTTTTGACAATTCTTTTCTGCTCCCCATGGCTCAGTATCTAGTCTGCTCAGTGCATCCATCTGAGAGCTAACAAACTCATTGACTATTTATACACACACACTAATTGCAACTTAAAAAGCCTCAGGTGTGGGAAATTAACCTTTAATTTCCATTTGAACCTATGTGTCTCACCTTGTGTGCCTGTAACAGGCCAAACATTCAAGAGTATTTAAACTTTTGATCAGGGCTATTTGGGTGATTTCTGTTATCATTATGATTTTAAAAAGAGCCTAACAACTATGTGATAAGAAATGGCTTCATATGATCACTATCCTTAAATAAAATACAGTTTTTTTTGCATGATCAGTCATATTTTCAAAATCAATGCCAAAATTTCACAATTTCTGCCAGGGTATGCAAACTTTTGAGCACAACTGTATGCCACATGTATTTTAAATGCTAAATGTATTGAACAAAATGGCACATGATTATCCTAAGAAAGCGGTTTGTGATTGTTAACCTTTTCTTATATAACAAATACATAAAATAATTTCACAGCAAAACCAGAGCATGGCTGAAAGGGTCAACTCACAGATTAGACAACTCTGAAACCAGTGAGACAGAGGCATTGGAAATGATTCATCTAGTGTTGGTATACAGCATGTGTTTCTACTGAGATTTCTGATCTATATAAGGTATAGATTTGCCCTTTTCTGTGAAATCCATCAACTGCTCCCAGGAATAGTTCAAACCAACGGGCACCAAGAACTCTGCGTGTGAGACTTTCATGCCAGCTTGCGTTCCAGGTGCTGGTTTCTCATTTTCTCTGAAAAAGAGAAATTGAAGGCACAGAGATTTCATATAAAAAACGGGGACACGTTAAATTGCTGCTTGTTATGGCTCAAAAAGGCAGCCCTTTGTCTACGCTTATTTGGGTTGCCTGCTTGAAGTTCCCATAAACGTAACACACAGGACTTATTCTTCTTTAACCCGTCTCATTGTCGGCCCCTGTGCAACGTGAAAGGGTATGCTCTTGGCAGACCTCGGCTTTCTGTGAGGGACGGACGACCCTCACTCTGGACTTGCAAACATGAGAACAGACGCTCACATCGCACCGAAGAAGCTGGAACAAGATTGCCTGATGGAACCACCTCAGCGCACGTCTTCCCTGGCAGCCAAATGGGAGGAGGGGGGCTCGCAGGTCACTTAGTATGTATTATATCTGGGTTGCAACCTTAACCATGACTATCGCTGGGGCAGCAAATCTTCAGAGCGAAAACTAAGCCTATTACCGTGAAATATAAATACACAGATCATTGAGAGGTAGTGCACGACAGCTAAACCTCAGCAGTGTTTTTCAGTGTTTAGTTTCCCCACCTGTCACATCTGTGAGGACAGGGGGCTATCTAATTGTAATGAAGAGCATATGCGTGGCTTTGTTACCCAGGTAACACAGTGTCCCTGGAATTAGTCTTGTGTGATTGGCCACAGGAAGATCTGTCGGCAGGGAAACCATGAGCAGCCAATGCAGGGCCAGAGATGAACCCAAAGGTTATTGACTTGGAATCTATAATTTAACTCTAGCAAATATTATTTTTGATGTTTATTGAAGTGGACATTGAGTAGTATTAGCTGTATTGTGTAGCGTTTATTTATTTATTATTTGGTATTGCGCAGTTAGTGTGTGTGTGTTTGTGTTTGTGTGTGTGTGGGGGGGAGTAGGATGTTTTAATGACATTTTATATAATCCTAGTTTAATACAATTGAGTTTGCATTGTTAACACAGCTGACGCCAGAAAATTAAAATAAACACTGAAGTTCCTTTTAAACAAGACAAACGTACTGGCTTACTACCAACGGCTGTCTCTATGTTTCAACATTTCAGCGCTCTGTAATGCGACTGACAATCGTGAGGTAACCCCCCACCCAATCCCGTGAAATCGGCCAGAGGAAAGCTTGCCAGCGTTGCTGTGGCCTCCACTGCGCTCACACACAATCGCTCCTTCTGACAGTTTGGACCTCAGGAGTGCAGTACAACTGGTCCCGTTCCAGGAGAGGAAGTGAATACTGCTCACAGAACCCTCCAAAGCACACATCCTCGCCCCCAACCCCCCCCAGTACTCGAGTTCGGTGGAACCCCGCGGTCCCTTTACGATAGTTGTGGCCAGAATGTGCTCTGTTGTGGCCTCCCGAAATGCCAACTTGTGAAACAAAGAAAGCGGGCTGCACCCTTTAAGATATTGAGAAACCCAAACTGTGCAGCTGACTCCATTGTCGCAGCTAAGGAACTTTAGGGCCCTTGGCAAGGTTTCTCAGCCCACTCCACCAACCACCCACCCGCACTATGTACGGAATCAGACCTATTAAATATGACCACAATAAAATCTCTATACGTCCCACGGATTCCAAAAAATCAGCTCAACCCCAAAACACAGCCATCACGCTGATCAAGACCAGACGCCCCCCCCCCCCCCGCTGAAGGTCAACATGTAAGGTTTCCTGTCCTTCCACTTATCAGCACTGTTCAGACTTTGCCAAGTTTGTGGAGACATTAATGTTGCATGAATGCTGTTGTGTTTGTACTTGGGTTTGGCATGGGGAAGCTGTGAAATACCACGAAGCTGAATGGTTGGGAAATGGTCTGTCGCTAGGGGCAGAAAAAGTTAGATTGTGGGCTAGTCATTATCCGCCAATACTGCCTCCATACAAAGGTTTGTACAAAGGCTTTTTAAACAGTCATACGCAAATGCTTAAGACATTAAACTGCTGATATAATGAAGATACCCTTGATTGGAAATAAAGATGTTTGGCTGATTCAAATCAAAATAAGTTTTATAATTTTATTATTCAAAGTACTGATGCACTAAAAGCTTGGAGTACATTATGCTCTTCATCTGCGGTAATTACAGTGTTTTTTCATTATGCTGAAACCGTTGCAAAAATATTTCACAAAGCAATGAAGGAAAAAAAGGTGTTGCTTACGATGATCATGGAATATGATGAAAATGTTATATTCAGAAATGTTTTCCAGCCTCCCGTGTGGCTTATCTGTTAACGGTGCTGGTCTGAGTGCAGATGGAGCCCCACGAGCTGGATTTTGTAGGTTTTATGTGTGCTTTACTGCAGTATTGACCGAACAGATCAATCAAATGCAACCATTAAGACACAGGAAAATACTTTTGAAATATATCTGCGTCTTCTATTACTTGCGTCCCCCTGAATCTCTCACACGGGATGACCTACACAGCTTACGGCTTCCACGGCTGGGAATTTACTGAAACAATTACAGCTGAGAGCGTTTCTGAAGGGTACACTTGCACAACAAGCGTGCGAACTGGCATCATTTTGGTTAGAGTGCTAATGGTAAATGTTTTAACTTCAGTCCTCCGACTCTTTAACACTGGGGTTCTCTGCGTTGCCAGTATCTGTGTGACTCACCCGCCTCCAGCTGTAAATTGTCTGCTGTGAAATCGCACTGCCACCCCAGCCGTGGAGCACCCCCCTCTCTCGCTGACAGCAGGCTAAGCCTCAGCGTCTTTCCCTAATGACTTTTCTCCTGGTCCCGTTTCAGTTCAGGGGTCCCTCTGTCTTATACCCGCCCCCGTGCACTCCGCCACTGACTATAACGACATGCCGGTCCCTACCGAGACCATAGAACTTAATGCGTAAGCGTTTTCCCCAGAGAGGTTATGCCTTCAAACATGAATGTTGTTCGTTTTTACTTCAGCAGCCATGGTGATATATTCCTGTAAAGATTGAAAGAATACTTGCAATATGAATTGATGTTGCCATGTATCTGTATCTGTTTGTGTCTGATACCTTACACACCCTCCAAACACTTTTTCAGTCAGGAATTTATATACATGTGCACACAAACCCGTCCTGTTTCAAATGCAAACACTACGTTACCTCCCTCAAACACACCACACACGGGCTTGCGTTAAAGCGATCTATCTCGCGCTCACACATGGAATCCCCATAACACTCAGTACGGATGGAGACTCAGTGTCCGGTGAAGACCATGTGACAGCAAATGCACCAGTTACCTGACACGCTCAGCAAACGTCACCATTCTCTTTATCTTCTCTGACAACAACAAACATGAAACATGCAATCTCACGCCGTTATGAATCTCAGATGGATAAAAAATACATGGATAGCTCTGCAAAGCTCCCCAGACACTCCGTATTTTCAGCGTCATGGATAAAATCCTGCCTTGGTTTCCTCTGTACTCCGACTACACAATGCAGCCTTCAGTCAGCTCAGCAACATGCTTACAGTCAGCTCAGCAACACGGCTACAGCCAGCTCAGCAACACGGCTACAGCCTAAAGTCAGCTCAGCAACACGGCTACAGCCTAAAGTCAGCTCAGCAACACGGCTACAGCCTAGAGTCAGCTCAGCGACACGGCTACAGTCAGCTCAGCAACACGGCTACAGCCTACAGTCAGCTCAGCAACACGGCTACAGCCTAAAGTCAGCTCAGCAACACGGCTACAGCCTAGAGTCAGCTCAGCGACAC
>JAOYSI010058401.1:0-24323 GCA_025775065.1 Hiodon alosoides
ATATATATATATATATTAGATCATTGATATATTTTTGTTTATCAGTGCAACGTTGTATCTGGCAGTATGATGTCAGGTAATGAATATGCAACAAGGATAGTGTGTTCTAATGCCATCTGTTGACAGATTTGGTCAGATTATCGTCTGGATTCTAAACACCTTTTTTGGCATTCAATTCGATAACTGGTTGAATGTTATTTGGTGTGTTGAAACCCTGTTTTTTGCAACTAAAGTGCAAATTTTACAATGCATGGTTTTTAAGCATTATCCAGAGCAAGTTGCATATCGTATGGTTATATACTTTATCATACCTTAAATGTAAAACTATACAAGAACTGCATTTCAGCTTGGATATGAAGTTGTGACCTATGGATAAAAGTTTCTTTCTGGCCCCATTCTAACGATGCACTGTGCTCATCTGGGGGCTACATCTTTGATTGTCCCTTTTGGGCAGCCTCGTTATCCACTAGGCAAATTAAATTGGCCACTCTAGTGACTAATATGCCCACCTATCCTCATTATCAGCGTCTACATATTCAAGATGTTTATAATTCTGCGCTGTTGAGTAAAAGGGCAAAGAAAGGCAGCAAGGTCATACAAGTCTGATTTGATTTCAGTCCACGCTAATGTTTTCACGTTTCAGTCCAAGCAAATTTTTCCATGTTTCTGTCCACACAACTGTTTCAGTTGCAGTAAGTATGCAATCAATAACCAATGACTGGCCTGTTTTTGGATAAGAATAAAGATCAAACTCTAATTGACCAATTTAAATAGCGGGAAAATATTTTTTGACTGAATGCTACGTATCCTTTTCATAACTTGTTACAGTCAAGAGAACAAGCTAATATTTTTTGTACTATTGTTTCTTTTGTAGGTGCAATAGAAGCACCTCTACTGAAACACTTGAGATTTACATTTATTTTAAGACAAAACATAATCTGTGGCCTGTGTTTTGCATTAACTTGATGATCGTTTGGATTCTAAACAGTAGCTTTAAATATGGAGCATTATGTGTAGTGCATCTAAAAGCTGTTTTTTTTTCATGCTAATCCAGCACTCTGGGCTATGTTTGTGTTGTTTCTGCTCCATCTGTCACTGTTCCATCATATTACTGCCAGCATACAATCTCAGGGTTACAATAAAATAAAATAAAATAAAGTATTATCAACCACAGCCTTCTTACATCTTGAGGAAGTATAGACTATTGCAGCAGTGTCAAACCCCAGTCCTCATGGTCCTTTGCTCCAACTCATCCCGTAATTTTTAAATTGGTGAAATTGTTTGGCATTTGTATAAATTATTTGTTAACAAAGCCTGATGGAAACTGGAGAACTGCCTTCAGTGGATGGGCCAAAACTCTTCACATTTAATCTTCAGAGATGAAACACGATAGGATCCGATGAATACTTAAGAAAGAGTTTGTCATTTAGGAAAAATGTAACAGACCTCCGACGAGAGAGGAAAGTGAGCAGATAGCTAATTCTTCCAGTTTTTAATGCTTAACGCACCTCATTGTGAGGGGGCGAGAGCCGTCACCAGTGCTTCATTGTGACACAGTTATTAAACACTGAGAATAATTCATTATTTCTAATTAGTCATTTCAATCTATCAGTAGGTCTTTCACTGTCTCCAAAGTGCAGACACTAAATTTCTCAACTTTGTTTACTGTGTAAACAAACAGCGTCACTGTTTCGTTTGTACTCCTGTTTGCTTTTTGAGGATGGATTTCAACACTCTGAGTCAGAGCCTAGAAAGGGGTTCAGATTACTGTCTCTAACAACGTTTTATCTCAAATTACACCTAGAGTGTAGACAACTTGCATTTGTGGAGAGTGTGGAGGTGTGGAGAGTTCAGATTTGCTTTTGCATTGCATAATGAAAGTATTTATTTCTCTGCTAGTTTTTGTGTACTCAGGGCATTTTGTAAATGGCACTCATAAGGGTAGCTTCACCCAACAGACAAATCAAGGCTGGATGTTTACTTGCATATGACTCTGATTGCTTCCTTTTCAATTTTTTGAATTCCCAAAAGTTAGTATATTCCCAATATTAGTATATTGCTTTATGATTGTACTATGTGTAAACTTATTTCAACTACTTAATTTGTGTTGTTTTATGGTCCATTATTTGTTGTTATATTCAGGGTATCTTAAGTTTAGTTCACTTGGGAAAGTTTTGGTTAATTTCTAAAATGTTCTGATCCATCCACCTTAATATGAACCCCCAACTTACACATTTAACACAGTGTTTTGATATTAAACTATCTCCTCTATATATAAAGTCCACACAAGCGCCCCGTGACCGACTGGCAGGGAGGCATGTTCTTTTCGACAGTACTGCTGGCCTGCAACCGCCCTGGTCGAGCCGGGAGAAACATTTTCAATTTTCCCAATTCAACTTCGCTGAATTTGAACCAGCGAACTCCAGTTCATAGGGTTCAGACTGTGCTTGGGCCAGCACCTTCACCGAGCCCCTCTGGAGGGCCAAAATCTTTTATTGAAATAAAATCTTTAAAAAATGTATAATATCAAACCGGCTCAAAGCATTAAAATAGTCCCACTTTCTCCCCGTATTCTCTGGAGTGAATTAAAAGTGATTGTGAAAGTTTGCTCAAATGGCTTCTTATTAGTCTTCATTGAACTCTGTGTTTGTATAATTTAAGTACGGTTGTGACACATGTGCCTAATAATGCCAGTCAAAACACTTTCAGATCCCCCAAGTCATAATGGCACAAATTTACATCGTAATAGCTAGAGATTTGTAGGATTAAAATTCTTACCGTGATGTGGTGCAGACAGTTCACTACACAAGGGGCCCTTCTGTTTATCTTTTTCTTTTCTTGCGTTGCCTCGTATACAGGTTGAAAGGCATCCAAAATAGTTGAGAATTTATCCATGGCCATTTCTCCCACCTCCATAACAGAGAACCATTTCTCCTGGCCAGTTGGATTTCACAGCACTCTATTATAGCCTTCTGTTTTTTTTTTTCATAACATGCTGTAAGCGTAACTTGAACAGATGTGCAATCCCACATGGAACGGGGCTTCGGACACCGTGGCCACAAATACTAGGTTCTGAGATGGTGTAGCTTTTTTTTAAACCTGGTCCTTTACCTGGACTTTGCTCAGTAATGCAATGTAATATTGGGGGGCGCACTTCCAACCTGGACTGCTGTAGAATAATATTAAGGGAGAAAATGGATGCATGCGAGAATCTCCCAAGTAGTTCTAGGTTGACTTGACTGTTTGTTATCCATGACAATATGGGAACTACTATTGTCCAAATATGTGGTGTTACTTCTGCTGTCATAAATAAAGGGTATGTGATTTCAGGAAGGTTATCCATGAAATCTGGAAAACAATTCCACAAACAAAATTGTCTGCATTACATAGATGTGCATTTTAAAATTTGAATCTTGGATGGTGTTGTCAGCGAATGGCAGTATTGGAAAAAAAATAGATACTATTGTTGTGTTTTCATAAGGTATCACTCACAAATGACCCATAAGTGAAAAATTGGTTAACCAATCACTGGCATCCATGTAATTTGGTCTGGCAATTATTATGCAAATTAAATATTCCACAGCAATAAATCTGACCATTCTGCAAATCACTTCATAAGACATTCATGAATAATGTACATATATTTTTTTTCCAACATTTGTTTAACTACAAGCCCTGCAAGCCATTGCAGACAGCCCACTCCTTCATCACCTGTTTGTTTAGCATAATGTCTCATGATATTGAATACAGGATTTATGTTAATCTCATTTTGACTCTTTTAGTGAGATTTAAATAAATTCTAAATTACGCTTTTTCTATTTACACAAAACATTTTCTTACCGAAGAGATCTGTTGATGTGCATTTTCATGTAAATCCATATGGCTGTAATTGTGAAGCTATTTTAATGTTTAGCTGGAAGATTGGAAACAATAAGCTTGAATATAGGGATAAATGAATAAGAAACTTCCCAGACACATAAAACATGGTCCTGGTACACCCTTTAGCAGTGTTCATAATCCATTTTCATCCACTGTAACTCTCTCACCCCGGCCTCATCCACAAAGCAAGCCTTTGACCTTTCAGTCATTTATAATGCTGCCTAATGGACCAAAGTAATTTCTGTTTTGACACAACAAACACTTAGTCAAAACCTCTCTTTCAGCCCCATATTGTCTGGATGTGAATAATATAGTGCTGCAACGTGCAGGTTTCTGTGAGAAGTCATTTACCTTTGTACAAATGCAAATAGCTGAAGTTCATATAACATAGATGATACGGTAGTTTTATTTCAAAGCTGTATTTTAATGCATGTTTCTACTTATAATGACATGCATTTCTTTTTTTATTTTATTTAAGCACAACTTAACCAGGAAGCTATGAATGAAGGTTGGTATAACTATTGTTAAAAGTAAAAATAAAAAGATAATTTGTTCAGAGACATGGATGAGTGAGATAATGGAAGATAATTGCTCAAAGGGAAAGATTCGGGTCAACAGGGTCAATATCACAAGTAACAAAAGTGGTAACTGTAGCATAAAGGGCAGTAGACATATTTTTTTAATTTTCTCCCTTTATTTAGTTTGGTTTCCCTCTCTGTCGTCTCTCGTCACACAGCAAAAAAAATTAAATAAATAAAAAATAGGAGTCTGAGTTGTGGGCCTGATGGACATTTCTAGTGCAAAGTTATGGAAGGGCGCCATCATTCATTAACAGCACCTCTCCATCGTGCCCAGCTGGTTCCTCTCCGAGTCTCTCTCAGCATACTGAGATATTCACCGCTTCCGTTTTCATAATGAGTGAGTAAAGCCTGAGATGGCGAACGGCAAAGCCTCAGTGGACACAGTGAAGCAAGCAGAACCTGGCTGAAACACGAAGAGCAAACTAAACAAAGATGCTTGAGCTGCAAAAGGTTGAAGTGTGCAGGCCGTGGTGAGGCACTGAGGCGACATATATAGGACAGCTGAATATGAAACTACAAGTCACAGCATTTTATTGTGGAGCCTGCTGTGTAGATGACTGCAAATCTAACTTCCTTGTTGGGCTAAAAACATACGAGTCCGCTTAGGAGGGCGTGGTTTATGCACATTTATACCCAGGCGGTGTCTTGTAAAATCCAGCATGTTCTCAACTGTATGTAACAGACAAAGCGTTAGTTGAGTTGCACATTGGCTCCAGTGCTCTGTTTGTTCCATTTTAATTAATTCATGACATTTGCTGCCAGGCCGGCAACAAATCAGCAAGCGTTGGAGATTAAATGGCCAAGGACTTTTGACATTTTACTGGAAGGACTGTATTCCCTTCTTTGTGTTTTCAGAGTCTTGCAGTCTAATTTTAGTGATGGCACTCGGTTAATTTCAAGAAACAGTAAACAAAATTCTTATCCAGTAAACAAAAACTTCCTTCTGGAATCATTTAGAGAACAAACAATTTTTAGTTTTGACTATCGGTTGGTAAGATATAATGTAAGAAGCAGAAATAAATCAGTTTATTGTAACTTTGCAATGTAATCTGTAAAAAATGTTTTTCCGCTGTGTATTTTAAAGCATATTCGTTTTTTTAGCAGATGCGCTCACAATATATTCCATGTGTATGTGAAATGTCATGAAACTGTACTGTACTAAGATGTTTTTAATCATGCTAGCATCACAATAGTTTGTGGCTTGTGGTCAGAATGCAGCATTTTGGACAAAATAATCTTTTATTAGGGAAAGGGCTTTTCAGATATTGCTGCACACTTGATCACTACTCACTCACCCCAACACCCCTGGATAGATAGCAATCTCGTTTGCAGTTGCCACCATTTGTTTTCGCCTCACGGAACCGACTGGTTCTGCCCCACCCGCTGCTTTGGGTTCCCCTGTTTTTACACTTTGAGACAGCTATCAGACATGACCCATGAATATAATTTTTGTTTTGTTAATTAATTCCATGCATGGCTTGGGTTGGGTATCCGTCCAAGCGAAACGCCAAAGAACTAGTTGCATGTGTCCATGAAGACTGGGTACTGAAGCTGTCACGGACCCTGGCCTTCGAAGTTCAAAAACCTAGCTAAGGAATAGTCATTATCTCACACAAGAGCGTGTTACGGATGTGAGGAATTGGACAACGTTGGAAAAGTTACGAGAGGAAAAAATCATTTAAGCTTTCTTTCCATTTCATAAGAACGCAGAGAAAAAAAGTCTCACCCACGACTCAAAAAGGAACAAATGGCAGACTTAATAAAATGTTACCTAATTTTAAGCTGAATAACCTTAAGCAACCTAACTAAACAGCAGTTTCTCTCAAGAGTCAAAAGATAAAGTGTGCCATGATTGGAGAAAGTGAAATATAGCCAAATTATAATGCTTAGGAGGTATTAGGAAATATTTACATGAACATAATATGCCGAAAGACTTGTTGAACCTTTTCTTCGCTTCCCGGCTTTTCATGCTTATCATGATAATTGCAAGTGTACTGCTCTGCACATTCCCTGTAAATATTTGACTTGATCAGAGATGGGTCCTCAAAACAGTATCTACAGGTTTTCATTGCGCACTTTTTAACTATTATTTAAATCCAGGGTATCTTCTAGTTTTGAGAGATCATAACTGAGCGAGGGCTGATTTTAATTCAGTGGTTCTCTACCCTTTGGTGACAAAAGTACAAATACAAACACTGCTATAGTTAGGTTTGATTTTTTTATAGGTGAGAAACTGACCTTGGCTTCTCAGGCCTGCGGGCCACAGTTTGGTCCTTATTCACTGCTTTGATACTCTGCTCTAGTACAGACTGTTGTAACATAGGGAGCAAGACACTTTTGGGGGGTTTCAGTCACAGTTGGGGCTGGTAGATTATTTATTGTCCCTGGACTGCTTATACTGCAATTACCTTTGTCAAGTCTGTGAGTAATTTAGAGTGTTAACAATGAACAAGCACTTTGCAATGTGCAGAAGTTTTCAGTCAGTCTGTTCTGCTGCCAGTGCTAAACTTCCCTGTTAGTGAGCCACTCCTAAAGAGAGCACAGATAGAGAAAGGAAGCGTTTCAAAGTGAAATTAGTTTTCTATAATACATAATATAACAAAATAGTTAGAATTCAATAGACCATTAAATGTTTTTCTTGAAATTACCAAATGTAGTGATACCAAACCTTCAGGAATGGTGCAGAATCAGCAACTATACTGTTGTCACGAGGTGTAGGTGCACCAAAGCAAAAATGAACCCATGCACAGCTCCAAATAATAAACATGATTTTTATTAAGGGGAAAGTGCAGGGTTTAAATGGAAAACAGAAAACCAAATGGGGAGGTGAAGAGCCAATGGGAAAGGAGGTGATCAGACAGGTGCACATGGGTCTGTGGAATGGTAATTGAATAATTACTTGACAGGCACTTGAAGTTGACAGAAAACAAAGAGTGAAGGCAAACTGTGACAACTGTGTAAGAATCAAGCTCAAAAAAGTCTTATTTACAATGACCTAGTAGAAGACTGGGTGTACCATCTACCATTTTCCATTCAGCCCAATCTACAGCAATCGCAACAGCATGTTGTTTAAAAAGCGTATATATTTATGTATATTTTAACTGTAAATGTAAGGCAGAAGAGCCATTAGACAATTCCTCCTATTGAATGACAGTTTATTTTTACAGGGCAGTCACTGAAGTCACATTGTCCATAAAAACAGACATTCCACTCTAAAATATACAGAGAACAGATTAATTAAAATGCGGTCCTCCCCCCATTTATCAAAACAGGAGGTGAAGGTGTGTCTGGGGTGGGGGACTACAGAGTTATAGCTCTCTTTGAGAGATGCATAAAGGCTCTACCCATAAAAATAGAAACAGGGCCAATGATGTTTTTCTGCCAATCACAGTAGAAAAAATTAGTTGAATTGATAGCTGAAGACTGTATTATATTTTCACTGTGAGGGATAAATATGTTTTACCATCTATGTTTCAATTATTTTGATTATGCCCTTATACAAAGAATGCTTAGCAAAATGCTTAACTGTAACTGCAAGAGTGCTTAGATAGTGTAACGGGGAGAGTAGGCCTTTCGCACTTGATGCTTTTGTCGAAACTTGCCTGCAAGAAAGAGGACGTGCCATGGCAAGGTTGAGGAACCACCAGTCCTGCTTTCTGCTGAAGTTTAAGACAAGGTTATTGTTCCAAAAAAAAACCAAACTGTTCTGCATAGGTCAAATAACCAATCAAAAGGTCAAACTGTAAGAACTGTTGTATTTCTGCATGATTTTTTAACTCCTTTGGCTGTCCCTAAGGGGACAGACAAACGTTTTCTCTTGAGCTCAATAAATATATATTCTGTTGAAAAGTCTCATCTAGTGGAAAAAAAGTCATAAAGTAAAAAATGCTAATAGATCTGTCGCAATGATTATACAAGATTTGTAAAAAAGATTTCAGTAGATATGAATTGCATTTATGATTACTTTTTCATTATATATGCTACATGCATCGAATCAATTAATAACGTAGAATCATAATAATTTCTGGTGTTTGGTAAATTTTACTGGAAAATAAGAATGTAGTTGTTTTTCAAAATGCTTTAGAAAATATAACTCTAAATTTAGCCAATATGGACTTTTGAAATCTTTTAGATTTTTTCCTAATCGTTCTTTTCTTCGGTGCTTTCATTTCTACATAGGGCAAATACATGTACAAACAAGGCCTTATTGCGTACTGAATAAGATCTTGTAATTAAATGCCAGGGCACGATTATTTTTGTTGATTTTCTGAACTTAGGTCATAGCTGTAAACCACTTCACATGAGATTTGTACAATGGTATTAAAATTCCAGACTGCATTACTATCTCTCAATCAATGAGGGACTCTTGGTGGTTGTGAGACCGACAATATCATTATCTAAACAGGAACTAGATAAGGCGTGAACAGCTATGTTATTAATTATACTATATTTTACAGTGTGATTACCTGCTTATCCTTCCAACACCTTTCTAATTAGGATGGTAAATCACTTGATGTCCTGAACAATTGGTGACTGTGATCTGCTTCATTTGAAATACGAAATGCCCCAAGATCCTTTGCTGGAATCGGTAGATATAACCCGAAATATTATCAGAAACTGCAGAAACAGAGAGACATATGTACGTGCTTCAAGTACGTAAACTAAAGCGAAACAAGAATTTTAATTGTACAGTAAATGTGTTTTAGTAACAGTTATGACTCCGTAACACGGAGAGCAGTAATAGCTGAAACCAAAGGAATTCGCTTTTCTCTTTCCATCGAGAGATCTCACTAACATTTAAATTTATTGTTATTGCAAAGCACAAATAAGAGATGTGTTGGTCCTATATTTACATGCTTTGTCTTTTTTTCCAACGCACTACTGCTGGTACTCTAGCGCCAGTTCTCACGACTCCGATATTATCTTACAAAGAAAGTGAAAACGTACACCACGTCGTATTAACCCCGTTAGATATTTAAGAGTAGAATTCAATTTATTGCTAGTCAGCTAACGTTTTTACTATTCCCATAATAAGCTAAATTCCTCTGATTTGCGTATAGCTTGTACAGAGGATACAGATGTTCTATTTAACCCCAAACCCAATAATAGTCAATAGGTCAAAGTGGCCAAGATGCTCATAACTATGCTAATTAGATTTCCCATTTCGTTCAGACGAAAACACTCACTTATTTCGAATTCAATGTGTTCTTATAAAAGGAATTCACGAGTTGTAAACTCTGTTTTTTTATAATAATGAGTCTACTTAAGAAAAACGAAAAATCGCAAATAGCTGCGGTTTAATTAACGCTTCGCTTTAAGATTAAAACACCCTGTAAGTGTAGATTTAAGCAGTCCATCATCAGCTGTTATTGGCGCTAATTTGACCACATTCTATAATTATTAGGATTTCCCATTTTCGTGATAGATGAGGTTGTTACAAAGTTTAATTTTAACAGTATATCGGATTTGTCTGAAAACACTCCCGCGAAGTACTGGGAACGGAATACAATCTCCGGGAACTGATTAGTTCTCACTTGATTCCTAATCCGAACTCCATGTCGAGATTTTCGAAATTCACCATCTGCCGCTACTGAGGAAGATCGATCCAGTCGTAGAGAGACCCCCGCACTAGTTTGTGGAGGTATATCCAGTACCCCCTCGAGTAAGAGCGCGAATGATTTTGCCCAGGCGGACTAATTCGTGTGGTGTGTGCTACGGCTGCTTCTTGTCACTCATTCTTTGAGCAGCTTGCGAGCGTACCCAGCCGCGAAGGAGCGTTTCTTTTAATGATACAAAATAGTTGAAGAAAAAATATTGAAATTGAAGAAAAACTCTCCAAATCAAGAACTTCAACGCATTCTTCTAGGAACATAACCTTGTAAGAGATTGCAATGCTTCAAACCAGGGATCTCGTGTGGGCATTGCTGTTCTTTGGCACTGCAGGTAAGACTTAAAAAACCCCCTATTATTTGTAAATGATAATTTTTAAAGGAAACTGCTTGGTGAATAATCTGCAACATTTCATGAATTGTATGCCTTGGTACTAATTGCATATCGATATGTTTTAGTTAGTTTAATCAGTCAGGAGCTGTCCTTACTCACTGAATATTCTAGGATTAGTAAAAACGTTAGTTGGCTATCAATTCATTGAACTCTCTTCTAGGAATCTACCAGACTTAACCATTGTCTATTCAGTTAGCAACGTAATGATGATTCGGTGATGATGCAGCTACCGGGTACACATTGACAGGTTAATTATATCTTAAGCATTTTAGGCTTTTTTGCATTTTCCACCTGAAAAGGGAAGTTATGTTGACACGCTCGTTGGCTTTGTGTATCTATAGTCCCTATGCCCAAGGCAGGATTGTTAAAAACGAACATTTTGGAAGGCAGCTGGCTTGATGTATAGTAGCAAATATTTGCATATTCACTTCAATAAATTTGGCTTTTCTGTTGGCTGGCTATTGAAATAAAGCTTGGTGAGTTTTTAAATTATTATTTATTGCCAGGAAATTTACTATTGCTAAGCTCAATATTAGGAACGGGATATCACCACGTTAATTTCCACACAAACCACTGAGCATCAACTCGCCGAAAATATAAAAAGGGACAAGACTTTATAATATCAGGGAAAAAAAAACAGTTTTATGACGTTCCTTGTCTCGATGCGCTTTTAATACGCAGAAAAAGCGACGTGTCTGGAATGAACTCTTTTTGTCCCCGAAGCTATGTTATTTCTGACCAAGATGTATTTATAGCGGTGGTTCATTTGAAGAACACGTCCATGCTTTGTTTTATTAATATTGCGCACGTACGAACTCATGTTTTAAAAATAACAATGCCCAGCATGTATTTGTTTTACCAAAATTCTTGTAACCCTTTATTAAATAAGATTCTATTTAGCTGGACGCGATTTTTCATTTCGTATTTATCACCACTTACATCCTTTGCTACACAAATTTATGTTTTCAGTTGGTGATGACAATTTCGTCCAATCAGAGCGCGAGCTGCCTGGGCGGGAATGATCCGTTAGTTTTATTCCAAATAACGTTTTTTCATTCTTTCTGCGTGATGAATCCACCACACTAACTGATTACGAATTATGCAGCTTTTACATTCAGCTTATTTAAGTTTAATAGTTATGTATCCAGCTTCTATACACTTAATCCTTCAAATCAAATCGTTTTTGCTCCCACCGCAATGTAGATAAACTGATCTCAAACAAACAAAAGAAAAGGAAAAATAAAAAATATACATAACCTAATTGTTTGAATCCTCACTTACTCACATGTGTAGTATATGGAAGGAGTAAATTAATCCACATTGAACAGAAAAAATGGGCTGAGTAGACGTTTTATTCAAATATAGATTCAACAGAGGAGGAGGTTTAGAACAGAGCTTAAATCCAGGATGTATAAGCCAAAGTGAAATGATGGAAACAGTAAGAATCAAGGTAAAATGTCTGACATATCCAGAAGTCACAGTAATATTTAATGACTGTCGGTAGCACTGGAAATATTTTATTTGCAGTTAAGCATTATTCTTTGGTCCTGTGATGTGGCAGCTGTAGGTGGAGTTATTGAGGCTAAATCAGCACAATAAAAATAAATTACTTTCCACTTTTATTGGTTCTAAATGATCAATTATTTTAACAATGTTGTCCTAAATAATTTTGAATTAAAAAAATTAAGATAGAAAATATTAATCTTGGGATGGTATGCTTGAGAAATAATTGAAACAATCTGCATAATCTGATTTATAATTAAACTTTGCTTCAGATGAATGTTATTCCAACTCTTAGTATCTGGTCCTGGACTTTTAAATGAGTTCCACCCTTTGTAAAAGAAACAGAAATCTTATATAGTGCAGAAGTGAAATATTTTCGGGCTTGAATTGAAAAAAAAAAAAGATGTCTGTTTTATTCATCTCGCTGGGAGAAGACAAAGGCTTTGAGGGGTTTGCTGAACACAATACTATGCTTGAGAGGTTGCAGGACTGTTCAAGGGTCGGATACGACACCTGCCGCCATCAATCTCCAAACGACAGAGAAGGCATATGGAGCACTAGCCACATGCGCGGCTAGTCATTTCCAGTCATGTACAAGCTAACAAACACAATAACAAGCTAGCAGCACAGGGAGTTAACAAAATCTTCTCAAATTTGTGTATTTTCACTGTGGATATTGGCTTCATTTTCTTCATACCAATGCACTGCATTTTCTTTTTATTATAAAATACCTCACAGGGCGTTTTAATGTTACTCGTGTGTAGTTTTTGGTAGAGCTGCTTGGTTGCGCACAATGATGTAAATATATTTGCTATTGATTAATAACTTTACCTTTTACATATGCCCTAAGCAGTCCTGACCTAATGTCGTGTGTGTGTGCATGTCTTTTGTTTGTGAAGAGCTGTACGTCCTTTGACAGAAATATCTTTACGTTGTGATTCATGGTGTAATTTGTTACCATAGCCCGTGGAATAACATACGCCCCCGTCTCTGCTGTTATGCAGTGTTGACATGCAATGCGAGTGTGCAGCTGTTCAGCAGTCCTATTGGCTGTATGTGCATATGTGCATATCATGTCGCATCCGTAGGATTCCCAGCATTGCTTTCCTCTGGTTTGTTTTGTTTGGTTTAGTTTTTTTGTTTTGGCTCAGGAGGAACTCTTTGTTGTGCTGTATGAATAAATTAGGAGCTCTATAAGGAAACCTTAATCTTGAGAGGCGGGTTAAACAAGTTACTGTTACACATACACCAAAAGATGGCCAAAATGTGTTGTGCTGTAGTTGGCCTCCGGGGGAAGGCTGAGTTTAAGAGTTGTCATTAGCTTCAGAAAAAAAAATCCAAGTTGGTTACATCTGGGTTTTAAATTTCTGCGGAAAGTTCAAAGCCAGTATGAAAATAAGATGGCCTATTTTTAAGAAGGGGAAATTGTAATAAAAGAAAAAAAAACTAGGCAAAATTATAAGGTTTTCAGGCTTGGTAGGAAAATAAATAAAAATCCGACTGTTGGACCCAGTGAGATCCTGTTCCAGTAGGAATGGAGACATTGAACTTACAGTTGGGGAGCCACGATAATGGCTTGAGCAGCAGCGGTATAGTACAGTGGCTGGTTGAAAAATAAAGGAGGCATCAAGGTGCCCTGAATGTGATTGGATTGCACATGCATTTCTGATGCTCACAGATGTATGCACAATCATTAGCTGTTTAGTGGCTATTTTTAACCTGCAGCTCTGGTTAAGAGGGAATTTTTGAATACAGGGTGGGGTCACCATGGTTTAGACCTATACCCTATTCAGCTTAAAATAGTTTTTAACGTTTCAAACACTGCGATGTGGCTGGGACTTTTTTTTTTTACAATGCTAGCCCGCTGCTGCTAAATACTAGACGTGTATATTTTGACATAAGTCGGGCCTGAATGATTAGTTTGTGACGATGGTAGTTCACCACCTGAGAGCAACCGCAGACTCGCTTGGCAGTGGGAGGGAGGGGGTTCCTACGTGGGACAGACTCCAACTCATGCTATCACTGTGTCTGCGGCCCTTCTCTGACAGCTTCAAGCTCTCATGGTTGGTGTTTCTTACTCAGCAAAAACAATAACTGAGCCAGACAAGGACATCTTACCAAAAACTGTCTGATATATTGGCCCCAGTCTTTTGAGTTAAAAAATGTTCAAAGGACAGAGTGGCGATAGGCTGGAATTCAATCTGTAGAGAAATACCTTCATAGATAAGTTGCATTTGGATGAATTGATTTCCTCTCACAGTGTATTCTTTGTATTACTTCGGTTAAAGATTTCTGAGGGAAAAAAATCTAGAGAATAAAGAATTATTGAGAATAAAGCAGCTGACGGATATAGATTAAAATACTTTTTGAGTTTGTATCTCTATTGCACATCCTGACTTCTGAGATCTGACCATGTTTGACCATTCACCCAGTTCAAAATGTATGCTCAATAATGTTATTTTGCATGAATTTGATATTTAGTATCTTGTAGCAAGATTGTTCGGTTGGCGAATTGCAAACATTCCTCTACAGTGGTGGTTATATATTTTAAGCAACCGAATATTATAATTGGACCAATGCCATAACGAGTCAATCTGTGGTAGCTAGCTACCATTAAGAGTTTAATGGTTATTAGGTGAACCCACAGAAATCTGTGCATGTGCAAGTCACAAAAGGGAAATGTGCCTAAAATATTTTTAAACTGATACGACAATTGCATTTTGTTTTGTTTATGTTGGTAGTGAATCTATGTCTCTGAACTGGATGAGAAGCCACGGCACTTGAATGGAACCCCACCCAGTCTGATTTTTTCTGAACAAAACTCGTGTGCACACAACTGGCCAAAAAGTCCACCTCTCAGCACAGCCCTATGTGCATTCTCCATCTCATCTGGCAATAAAACAGTGCTAATTAACAACAAATCTGTCATATAGATGGGGAATTCATATTACAGTTCTCTGCTGTTGTGGGGGTTTTAGTTTGTATTCAGCTGCATTTATGAGCTGCTCTCTGCTACAAAATGTGGCTAGGTCTGCCTCCCTCACTTTGATCTTCCCAGGGCTACTGGGACTACTCTTTTGTAAGGAAAATCATTCAGCCCATTTTCTAAAATTATTCCTTGGGTCTGGAGGGTTTTAAAATACATTGCTGGAAGAGAATAAATATAAGTGGACCTGTATTCATTTCCTAGCCCCCGTAGCCTGTGGAAATAGACACATCATTTAGGACAGGCAAGTCTCAATCTGGGTAAGTGAACTAGAGTTTGCCGGAATTAAATTCAATTTAAACTTTTTCTGCTGGTCCCATCTCCTTTTTTATGGTCCAAAATGCTAGGTTTTGCTAGTCGAGTGTTGACGTATGGATTTTTGTTGAAATCTCGATTTTTTACACTTTATAAATTATAAAAATATATTCAGCGACTGACTATTGTGTGCTTAGTTTCTTAAAGATGTAACATTTGTTAGTTTTCCCCCCCTCTTTTTCCATTTTCCTGCTGCCTCCATAGTGCTGCAAGAGAGTCTTTATTTACCGAATGTCTCTTCTTTAGTTGGGAAAAAAGCCAGTGAAGATAGGTAGGCTTTTTGTTTTTATTTGTAAATAAAGATCAGTATGGCTTGCAGCTGGTAGATACTTATTTTTCCAATGGTCTATTTGATAACGATGGGCTGTCCTTGCATATTAATCAGCGTTTGAATGGGGGCTAGGGAGATTTGCATTGTGTAAATTCCTAAGGCGACCCATAGAGTATCTTGGGGGGTGGGGGGTTGAAATCTGGTTTGTCACGTTGAAAAGCAAATCATTCAAGTGGAAGGGCCCTGAATGGCAGAGACCAAGAGTGGTCGTATTACAGAGGGACAGTTGCACCCTCTCAAATAGCCCTTGCTCCTCTGAGTGTGTGGCAATGATGGGGAGGGGCAAATGGGGGAAGGGGTCTTGTGCTGAATTGTCCCGCGCCCTAGGAGTGACTCATCACGCTATGATGTAATCCATAGCAACTGCAGCGTCTCGTCCTGGGGGCTGGACGACCCTCCCACTGACTAACCTCTCCGGAGCGGGCCATTGGCTGCAGGTGCTTAGGGTATTGCAGTGCCTTTCCTATAAAAAAAACCCCAATGGGGTTTTCTTACCAGAAACAATAGATTGTTTATAGATGTGGTTGGCGTGGTGACACGGTGGTGATAGCAACAATGATGCACAGTAATGTAATGTAGAATTGCCTTAATTGAGTTAATTAATACATATTTTTTCCGTTTTCTAACTTAAGTGCATCCATCTATCCTATTTAGCTTTCATGAATTGACTTGAAAGATGCATGAGTGTTTTTTTAAATGACCACATTTGTGTTTCACAGTAGGCCTATAATTTAATCTGCAACTGTCTATAAATATGTTCCTTTTTGTCCCGCTTTCAGACTTGGTTCCCACTCACTTTCAGCACACAACCTACTGGTTACATTGGGTCAGTGTGTTTATTTGATCCTTCTGTGGAACATCATGTGAGGTCTTTTCCTTTCACCGAGATTCTGCTAGCACACTGGCCAGGCCTGATTTGCTGTTCTTGTCGTCCCCCGTCCGGTTTCCACCTGAGTGTGTGACACGGGGCAGTGCCAAACGCTGCACCCAAAAGCTATTCTGCAATGTGTCGCTGAAGCAGAGCCCTGTTAATAAAGCTTTTTAATTGACGGAAAGTGTATGGTTTTCTTTGAGCTAAATGAGATGGATAATGACTGAGGCAAGGGGAGCTTATCTTTTGACTGCCAAATGAGATTTTCTATTCAAACAAACAGTTATTGTCTCAGAAAAAATTCTGTTGAGTTGGGTACGGGGGATGGGGGGGGGGGTTGCTCTGCGATACATACTGATATACATGCACAGATAAACTTTGCTCCGGTAAGCATACTTGAAAAAAAACCCAACAACAACAATGAATGAAACATTCCAAAATGGATAATGAAGAAGAAAAGGCTCCTGGCTTGTAGCTGTTTTCTTAGTAGTGTGCATAGTGTGCATAGGTAAATATAAAATCATCTAGCTAATCTAATACTCTTCATGTTATCCAGCTACCTCATAATGTCTATGTAAAAATGAACTGTTTGCATAGATTGTTCTCTTTAATTCTGTTTATCATTGGTATTTTGGGAGTATGTATTGGTGCCCACCACGTATATCCATACAAAATCCATACAGTGGTCCTCATAGCTTCAACACATGGACACCTGATGTAAGCTTCATTTCAGTTGTTTTATGAATCAGTAGTTTCCCCTCATCAGCAGCTGCTGAGATTATGCTCTGTGTGTGTGTGTGTGTGTGTGTGTGTGTGTGTGTGTGTGTATCACACACAAACATGCTGCATGCTGTATAAATGGTTCTCCCCTTCACTGCTTTGACTTAAAAGAATCCTGAAGTATACTCGTAGACTTCAGGCGAACCTGCTGTGCTCCCCGAGAACGGGAGAATGTGATTTATTGGGGTTAAGCACCCAAAACAATCAGGAGTTCTTTCAGAAACACTTTTGGCATCGCCCTTGATCTGCAGAATGAGGACGAGAGAGGAGCAGACAAAGAGAGATGGAGAGAAAGTGATAGGAAGGGATGAAGAGGGCGAGAGAGATAGAGAGGGTGTTTTAGGAGGGGCTCTGGGCGTGGCAATGGCCTCTGGGGGAAATGTGATTGTTTTGGTCGTGTATTGAGCAGCAGGGCGTTCAGCATTAAAGTACTTTTAACTACAGACGTGCTGCTAACAACTGCTGCACCTGCTCTGTGTGTTAATGTTAAGGCCAAATTGTAAAGAGCTGGGACCATCTTCCCTTGTTGCAAATATTTTTTCAAATCATACACGATGTAGCCTGCGTTGGTTGGTTGTGTGGCTTTTGAGAAGGCTATTAATGCAGTTGACTGTATTACATTTTACAATGTTTGAAGAAAATTCAGTGCTAATAACACTGAGCTCGTATTCCTAAAAAAAAGATTAACTAGAAGAGATTACCATTATTTTGATTTATTTGTATGCGCGGGGGTTAATATCCATAAAAAACAATTCTTTGCAAAATTGGGCTAACTGCTCTCCCGTGGAATTAGCTAGCCCTGGGGACTTGCCACCGCATGTAAAAATTAGCTACGTTGTTTTTCTCTCCATTCGCTTTCTGAATTTCTGATGGGTTTTTTTTTTCCGCCGCAAAGGCTTGGTATGTCCCAGTACGAGGGACAAGGGGTGAACTGTAGTGAAAATGGGTCTGGCGGAAGCCAAGGGTACACAGAATAATCAAAGCAGTCTTGTTTCCTGTTGTGGCCAGTGGCAGCGAGACAAGAACAGCGCCAGAATATTGAACTCTGTATGGATTGTTTCGACAGACTGTAATGACCAAGACGGTTCAGCTGTTGTTAATGTGGAGTTGCTACCTGGGCTTTCTCATCTGAAAAACAGGTTGTGTTGGCGTCACCGTGGGTTAGTGATTAAGGCTGTGTATTCATGGGGTCGCGGCGTGTGTAAAATCATGAATAATACTCCCTCGCTTTTAGTATGGGGCACAAATGCAGCGTTAATGCAGCATGATAGATTGCTAGTTATGGATGAGAAAGGACTAGCCAGTAAGGCAAGTCTGGTGACTGAGATATCTCTCTCCACTTCTTTTCCTGTGACACTATGCTTGTGTTGTAATAGTGTCAGTTACAGGGATGAAAATAGTTGGCATTTCATCACTATTGATGATTATACAGAGCAATGAAGCTGTTATACAGAGCAGCTCACATGGCTTACAGTCTTATGGTCTTCAGCCATTTAAACAACTGGACATTTGCTGAAGAATCTTTCTCAAAGTTACCATAGCAACGGCCCTCCTTAGTAAGTTTCCTTACTTCCTGCTCGCAAGAACAGTAGCTTAACCACTTAACCAACCTGCTTATAATATATTTTTTGCTAGATGTATCATTGTATGTTTACATTAGTCACAGCCCATGATAATTTGAAGTCCCGGTCCACCTTCTCATCCCTGGACGAAAAGCAGGAGCTCGGATACATCCGGTTTCCCTGGTGAACGTTTGAGTGACCGTTCCTCTTATTGGCCTAGATGCTAAGTTGTGAGGCCCGGGGGTTTATGGTAAGGGTCAGGTTCCTATGGACTGGCCTGGATTTTTTTGTTGCTTCATTCAGTATGAGGAAAGAAACAATAATATCATCATCAAGAGCTGTTCCTGATTACATTGCTACATTATATTTATTATATTTATTTAAATTTTAATTTATCTCTCTTGTGCTGCCATCTGAATAAAATTTTAAGTATTGGCTCTCAACAATTGTCAATTTAACTTTATCCTGAAATTGAACTTTAGCTTTTATTATTTGTATCAATAATAATAGTGATGGTAGTGTACTAACAGTGACTTCAACATAAGCTAATGTTAGAAAAAAACTCAATCCCAAAGCTCATTTCTTTTCTTTTCTGTTCTGTTCTGTCTGAAATGGACCTGAGGACTAAGGAACGTGCTTTTTTCTTCACCAGTTCCCGTGAAGCTGATATATGCATCGCACCTTAATTTGAACCTGACAGCTGACAGCAACATTTTCTTATCGTTGCCTTTCTACTGGCTGTTTAACCTGGTCTCCTTCTGCTCAATACTCCCTCAGCGGTGGAGCAGGGTTCAAATGTGAAAATGTATTATTCTTTTTTTAAATCTCTGACCAGTGACCCCCCCACCCAAAAAAATAAAAATAAATTCATCTGTTGAATGCAGCGCCATAGCGACTTGTTGTTTTCATGAGATCTCTTCAGATTAAAACACAGCCTAGGCGCCGTTTCGCCAGATCTCCATAACATTTAGGCTGTTAATCTGGTTAATCTCATGCCAAAACGAGTAGGCCCTTTATTTATGTCTTCACTTTATATAGCCTGCGGGGTGGTAAATATCTCCATAAAAAAACCTATTCTTTACAAAACTGGGCAAACTGCTCTCCCGTGGACTTAGCCCTGGGGACTTGCCACCGCATGTAAATATTAGCTATTAGAGGAAGACGCCTAACCAAGCGCCTGATTCCCAAGGAGTGTTGTCATGGCTTATTTGGATTAGAAAGCCATTAGAAAGTTATTGGTCAGCAATCCTTCTTCATGAGAAGAAAAATGGCGACACAATCGGAGAACAGCAGGAAAACACAAACCCAATGTGAAATGTCACATTACATGTTATGAGGGACAGCATCAGATGATCAGGCTGAAACCTCTCACGTCTCACGGCTCATGTTATGGCCACATTAGCCGTGGAAGCGGAAGCAAAACTTTAAAGAGGACATCTGTTTACATCTTAGGAGGTACAAAAGCAACGTCTTGCCGCCTATGATTGATTAGGTCCCTTGGGGCAGGGCCCATGCTGGGGTGAAAAGGTCGACATTTTGTCATTTCCAGCAGGGTTCCCTTGCATTATTTCGGCCGGTAGGCCCCAGCTAGAGATTCAGATATTCCATGAAATTCTTCAGTGCCGTTGGTGGCGAATTGACACATCAGAGAAAGGGCCTGGTCTCAGTGCCGCAATAGGCATTGCCCAGTAGGGAGTGCCAGGTTGCTTTTACTCAAGGGACAAAGCAGGTTTGTGTGTGCTAGACTGGCTCAGGTAATGAAGAACCCCTCACATTGGTGTGACAGTTCTCCAGGATTTGTACTTTGTACTCCCCATCTCATTGGATTTAACACTGATCAATGGTGATGCAGGCTTCTCTCTTCCAACCAGTTTAAACGCAGGTAGATCTTTTTGGTTCCTTGTAGCTAACGTTTAATACGATCATTTAATTTTATGATTTCCTGACATTCATGGGCACATGCACGTGGACCCCAACTCTCCTGTTCCAGCCTCTCAACTTCATCAGCAAATGTGTTTCCAATGAAGAACTTGGAGACGTAGCCTATAGTAGTTCGAGAGCAAATAAGTTCAATCTTGGATTAGTGCTTTAGAGTCCCCTTGGATATGTAAACAGTGGGTGAGCGGCTGCAAAAATAATAATTTCCTTCTTTGAACAGAGCGATAGGTAAACTTTGAGTCACTGAGCTGAATAGGTTGACTAAATTAAGATAAGCAAGAATACTCAAGATTTTTCTTAGTGGTAACCCCCCCTCCCCAGGTAAAATAAACATGCCGAAAGACAATCAGCAAAACTTTGGGCCTACATTGGTTTTAATGAAAACAGACCACTTGAGCTAAATTACTGGGTATTTAAATTAACATTGTTCTGGTGCATTCTAGCCTGAAGAAAATCAATCAAGATGGACAACTAAAACCAAAGCCGGTAAATCTGGACTGGCAAGCCTTAGAGATTTGTTTTTCAGTGCCGTAACCAGGGCCCTTAATTTCTTAATCTGTCTTTCCTGGGGGACATCTGGTGGGTGCTATGTGAGGTAGGGCCCTATGGTTTCTGCATTGTGGAAAACACGGACGGAATCGCAGAATCTATACGTAAAAAACGGAATTTACTAAACACGGAATTTGCATATTTTTCTGTGTTGGTATTCCAAACCTAAGTGTTTCACATAACTCACGATAGTGTAAAATACTCGCAAACATAACCAGTTCAGAGACCTTTGAATCCCGCTAAAATATGGCAAAATGAGCCAATCTTGCGTGGTAACCATGTCTCACATGAATTGCCGTCATGGAATTGCCGAAACACAATTAACTGGAAAGTACTGGGCGGATCAATATCCCAATGACTACTATGAGTTTGGCCAACAGCTTTTCTGTAAGTTTTGCCAACACACTATTGACTGGACTCGTAAAGATGCGTGCAATCACCGTCTAAAATCGAGAGTCCATCTCAAGAAGAAGGCGAAATCAACTACCGGTAGCTCAGTCCTCCAGGTTTCTATCAAGCTACCTCCTCATCAGTAGATGCTAATTAGGCTAATTATTGCGGTTTAATTTTTTTTTATTCTCTGGTATGAATTATATTTTTGCCATGAGAACTTTTGAGAGTGCTGAGTGTTTACACTACCCTGAATGTATCCACAGTTTGAAGAAAAAAAAATGACATATTGCTATTGTTTGTGGAAAAGGGAAAAATTGGTCACAAATGGAACAATCCGAAACAGATGAAAATAAATAAGAAAAAAGCGGAATAAAACGGAAATAAAACGGAATTTGAGAAAAAATTAAATGGATTTCATAGGTCCCTAGTGAGGGCAGCGTCAACAGAGTAACGTCTCTGATTGACTCTGATGATTGTTAGTTTAGTCACCCTCTCTTCACAGCACGGTGTTAAACAGAGAACCTCTTTCATTTCCTTTGAACCTGTTGTTTTTTTAAATAAAAAAAAGCAGCAACGTGATGGTTCACAAGCGCTAGATTCCAGTTTCCTGCACTCAGTGCCACAGGAGTGAATCATTTTAAACCTTTGCTAGTCAACAGATGGTAGGAATCAATGAAAAACTAAATTTCATAGCTGATAAAGAGGGATATTTACTACAGGGAAGGAAATTATATAATAATAATAATTGGATTTTATAATAGTTTTTGTATGGGTTTTTAGTGACACAAATACAAATATGCATTGCATTTTCATGTTTTTGTATTGTTTATTGCGATTTGTTACCAACAGTTTCCATCCCAGCAATAGGGTTTTAAAACAGAGCCTAATGTGACCATGGTGTTGCCCTTCCATATCTTGTGGTATGTGATATGAGAAGTATTAGGACAGAGACACGTTGCCTGCTGTGGACCACAGAGAACCCAGCTGGTTTGGGGTCTCCTTCCCGCCGGACAAGAACGCTGTGGCCCATGGCGTCCTCATTCAGGAGTGCCCAGTAAGCACTGGGCCATTAATCATGTTGTCTGATATACTCAATGCAAACTGTTATCAGAATACTCCCATGTGTTTGCTGCGTGTGTGGACACTCGCCCTTCTCCTTCTCCAGCAAGGGTCTGACAGTAACCACATCGCGGGTGAGGAGAGGTTGCCTGGCCATGGCTGAACTCCCAAGGACAGTCTGTTTCGAAGCCTACTCATTAGCAGCTCAATCCCATTGTGTGTGGACCTTAATGAGCTCCTCTGCTATCAGGGAAAAAAACAAAGGAGGTGGGGGGGGGAGGGGTCGGAAGGCGAGAACAGCGTGTTTGGAATTCGAGGCTTCTCCTCTTCGGCACCCCAACCTCCGATCCGACCCTCTTTGTTTTCCGATGAAAGCGCCTCACGGGCCTGAAGACAGAACCTCATTAGCGTTGAAGGGGAGCTGTCCCCGGATGCTGTTTTCTGTGGGATATTGTAGCACATTAATTAGATCATCAGCCACTGTGGAGCCTCCAACCCCCCCCGCACAGTTGTGGTGTGGCTGCCCTAAATGTCAATCCTGCGCAAAGCTGAATCGGGATGCAAACCATTTACGGAAGCTGCATTCCCTGGCGCAGGTTTATTTAGAAACCCTGCACTTATCTCTAGAATGGATCTGGCAAAACACACAACCCTCATAGATTTGTGTTGTGCCATACATGGAAGGGCTGGGAAAGAAGAAAGGTTAATTGGGAGAATCGTGCTCGATCCTTTATTCCAGAGGCATTTAGGTCATTTCTGACTGTCCTAATTCTGACAGGAAAACTCAATAAGCTGGGCAAAGTCTTCCTAGTCAACCCACAGTTCATTTGTGTGTTGTGTGTTGGCAGGGGGGGAGGCTAGGTTTTGCGTGAAAGTGCATTATGATGTTTGTTTAAAGCCAATTATTGATTTTCTGTTGCCTGGTGATACCAGAATACAGGCAATATCAGAAGCAGTCCGTTGGAGTCCATAGAAGTCCATGGAGACAGGGACTGGGTGAAGTCAATGCCGCTGCGGGTTAGCACCCAATCACGATTTCATTAGAATTTCAAGGACAGCGTTTACAATGCCGTTAGCATGGTTTTCTTCAGATCTTCTGCTTAGTTCAGGTCTCATTACTTTAGGCGTGGAAACTGAAAGAAAAGAGCGATAATTCCCGTATTTTTATACCAAGGGTCGTTTTGCGCAATGAACTGATGTAGACACGCTATCAGTAAATGTAAACGCAAGGATGTTATTACAGCCCTGGATCATTGCATTGAGGTTTGTAGCCCGATCCTTCCAGACGTCTCTGGAAATCTCCATACTCCAAATATATAGGAAGAGAAATTTAGTGTATGGTAATTGAACCATGTATATTGGCGAACCAGCCAAACGTTCGACAGAGCTTGTTCGGGCACGTCTTGCTCTTTAGTCCCAGCGCACACGAACTCTCCGTGCTGCAGGTAATTGTACCATTAATCAACATGGCAACGTGTTCGTCGGTCCCTGGCCCAGCCCGGGGAAGCCGTCTGTGAGAGGCGTGTACGGACCCACCCCGCTTTCAGTGTGTGTGGGTGTGTGTGTGTGGGTG
>JAOYSI010058422.1:11872-24321 GCA_025775065.1 Hiodon alosoides
AGGGTGAGACGAGATGCTTGGCCCTTCAGGGTGAGATGAGATGTTTGGCCCTTCAGGGTGAGATTAGAAGTTTGGCCCTTCAGGGTGAGACGAGATGCTTGGCCCTTCAGGGTGAGATGAGAAGCTTGGCCCTTCAGGGTGAGATGAGATGCTTTGCCCCATCCGCAACAGACGTTGGTGACAGCTGTGGGTCTGGGGCCTCTGTATCTAGTTGCACTTTTTGATGGACGAGTTTGGTGAAGAAGCTGGTTCTCCGTTGTCTTTGAATTGCTCGTGTCCTCCTTCAAACTGTCACGCAGCCTAGATCTGCCAAGAGGAAGGCTCACCCCCTACCTGCACTCCAGTCGGCCTGCTGCTAAACACAATAAAAACGTTTTGAATGCATCCCTACCTCTTTGTGTATTAAAAATGGTGAAACATGACTGCTAGTAGCAGGAAACACATTCCGGATCCTGCTGTGTATATTGGATCCAGGACTTGGACATTTGTCTGCACATGTCTATGGAACGTATTTATACAAAGGAAGAGAAATACACAATTCTAAGCACTCAAGCTCTTCGACACAAAGCTCTTCGAAATTCAAGCGGAGCACCTTTTTAATAGGGCGCTCACAATTCTCACTGTAATGTTTTTGAAGGTTTCCCTCTTTTTTTGTAACACTTTGCTGGCTCACTTCATGGTCCACTTCCTCAGAATACCGGTGCGCCCTGAGCTCACCTTTTCGTTTTTGCCCCAGCACCTTTTCCTCAAATCGACTGGCTCAAGTGTGTGTAAACTGTTCCCGTTTTACACTATCAAGTAAAGGTCATAAAAAAGTAGCATCCAATCAAATGTGCTCTCCACATCCATCACAATTTGCAACAAGAAACAATGGATCAAAGAATAAGGTTTTTTTTTAACCCTTGTGCCTGCACAGGAAAAATAATCTTCAAGTTTGTCCCACTGGAATTCAGGAACTGCAGAAAAGCCTTTTTTTTTCAGAACACAAGAGGTTCCAGAATGCCACTTAAATATTCCGCCTGACGGTGGAAAGAGGTGTTTGTGACATAGTTATCCTGGCTGCCCGTATTGGTAGACAACAGTTCCTGTTCATTGGATTCCTTGTTGCGCATATGAGAGTGCCAACGACAGTGTTAAAAGGGCGTAGGGCGCTGGGAGCAATCCCTGCAGCAAATTACCCACAAACGACACTGCCATTGAGGTCTATGGACCTCTCTGGGTCTCTCTGGGTCTCTCTGGGGCAAACCAAATCAATAGGCCATCTAAATGGTCTGCTTTTTCACCAAGCTAACAGACTCTGGAGTCTGTATCCAGTTGGAACTCACAGGCATTGCTGTCCCCGGGCAGAAACATTTAGAGAAACATGAACATTAAACTTCCTAACCTCAGCTACAATGATAATGACGAAGGAAGAAGGGAAAAATTGGTGTTTAACTAGAGAAAACAAGGGTAACTTAATTGGGCTCTCTTGTTTGTGACGGAAACATTTAAACAAAAAACGGCCGCGGTTGTGGGGCAAGGCTGTTTTGCATTTCCCAGACGACCGAACGGAACGAGGACCGGCGCACCAAAGCAGAAGCCGTGGCCTGAAATCTGTCCGGTTCCCGACACAAAGATTCTCAAAGGGGAGAGCAGGAAGAAGCTGTGGCTGAAACAAAAATCTCCCTTTTTTCTCCCCAACTTTAATTAGCGCATTTAAAAAGGGGGGGGGGGGAGAGAGCTGTATTTTGCCTAGACAAAGGCCCGTGTTGGAATAAACGAGGTTACGTTTTAGTGCATTGGTCCTACAATGAGTCCAGTCAAAAACCACCTTATCGCCTCTCTGAATGGGTGCAAGGGTCCCGTAACGAAGGGCTGAATCATTTCTTGTTTCGCATTGCACGAAAGCCACAAAGACGATGACATAAAACCAATTCCCTTTGTGAAAAAAAGACACCCACGCAAATTGATATGTTAAACATTTCCGTTCCCGGAGGACAGCCTTTAACCATTATGAGGTAACCAAGCTGGCTCTTTTCACTTTTAGCAGGTGGACATTGACGTCTGTGGGAAGTTAATGAACACCTTTTTGCAGCGCCCTCAGGCAAAAAAAAGAGAGAAAGAAATAGAAAGCAATCAATACAAAAACAACTTGGTGTTCCCATTTAATGAGGGGCAAAATGTAGGCCACGCCGCTGGGAACAAATAGCATTGCCTTTCAGTCTGGGAGCTGGGACGCTATGGGAGAAAAGTGTGGGACGCTATGGGAGAGGTCGTCGTTCAAAGTGGGGTCCTTCACAGGGGGTCCTTCACGTGACACTCACGCAATCACAGCGTTGCTGGAACGTCGGGACGCTACCGTGCTACACTATTTTGGGCAACGGCGTGGGAACAGGGTCCCTTCGCTGTACTCAAGGACCGGTGCACACATAGATATTCACATAGAGACCACGCCTGTCTTTGCATTAATGTGGCTCCTGTGCTGCTTGTGACGTGTCTCAACACAAAGCAAAGAAAAAGAGAGTGTGAATAGCCGTTGCTAAAATGAATGATTCATTGCGTACTGGACCAACTGGCTGGATAGGTCAGTTTTTGGACCTTAAAACAAAGGAACACATTTATTTCAAGTTTTATTTCTATGCCCATTGGACTAATTCGTCAGTACCGAAAAATACGTTGTACATATTTCTCAAGTAGGCGCAATAACAAATTAGTAATTAGATCGACCGACTTATACATTCAACAGTATATGTTAATGTAATTAAAAGTTCCTTGCACAAAGAACCTCTCTTCGTAGGGCAGGTGACTCCATCTTTCCATGTAAACAAGGACAGGAGCTCTTGGAAGGCTTTCAAAATAAGCAGGTGTGTGGAGGCAGCTTCCCCTTGAAAATGCTGCGAGAATGTTCCGGGGATGTTGTGGGAACGCTGCCGGATTTAACATCGAAACTGCTTTTAATTTTACGGGAACTTGGGGAGTGCTTGGGTCGTGTATAAAAAACGCTTCTGGTGGGTCGGGTTTCGACTGGCTCGGTCCGTCAGGATACGCGGCTGGCTCTGCCTCGCCCAGGTAAACATTCCCTTTCTTTGGCCAATCTGAATGGCCTGGCTCTCGTGGCGTTTTACGGGTCCCCGTGTTGCCGTTAGTGTCCAGCTCTCCTTTCACCCAGACGCCTGCTCAATTAGCAGCAATTTACGGTCAACGCTGCTGCCTGCGAAGCGGTCCCACTAGGCCTTTTGGTGGCAGCGTTCCACTCACAGTAAATATAAAAGTTCTTGGCCGTCAACAGTGTCAGAGGGCTCAGAAACTACTCTCTCGTATTGGCAGGCTTGAGTATCGCTGGGTGAAGCCTTAGCGAGGCGCAGATGAAACGCAGTACGGTTTTGTTTTAATTGGGACTTTTAGAGCGTTCAGTGTTTGTCGAGTGGCAGGGCCAGGACGTGTATCCGTCCGTACCTTCGCTCAAGAACGCTCAAGTGTTCTTAACGGCAGGGTCCCACGACGGATTGGGTTTAGGGCACCTACACGTGTTCTGACCTGCAGCGCCTGATGAAACAGGTAACGCCAGCGGTCTACGTGGTGGAAATGTTTAACCCGAAACGCCAGCAACGTAGGCATATAATGTATTTTCAAATGTACTGCACATGTTAGAAAATAAATCCTTAGCGACCATTGTCGTGCGTGCGATTTTATGCACTGGTGAACCATACATCACCACCCCCCCCTCCCCCCCCAGTTGAAGTTTTACATTATTCAGCTGCAGAGGTAGGAGCTGTGTGGAAATGGGTGTTTAATACTTATAAAACTTCAAATCAATTTGTGAAGATAGTTAAGGTGTGAAATGTCAGTCTGTATAAATGTTACAATTTCTAAGTCACCTAGGTTTTCCACGGCTGTGGAACTTAAACAACAATAACAATTTCTGAGTTTTTGGAATAAGCATTTCATTATCATTGTTACATTTAGCTTTTTCTTGAATTTGGATGAAGGGTGGTTGCTGGAGGTTGGAGTGGTACTAATTGTGGCTGTCACAGTTCATTTTAAACCATTAGATACTAGAGTGCAGAAAGTCTAAAGAAATGTGAGTAATTTACTGTAAATAACAAAATTCAATGTAACTGCTCCACTTGGTGGGGCTCTATCGACACTAATGGCGGTGTTCATTACAATAGGACTGAAAAAGAGTGCTATCATATTCAGAAACACACACACACACACACACACACAGAGAAGGACGTGCACACGTGTGAAAGAGAAGACAAAGCCAGGGAAAACTTCAGGGTTTATGTTTGCCATTATCCATCCGCTTCCCGCACTTAAATTATTAAGGAGCTCATTAGTGTGGGGTTGTCATGAGAGTGCTCTTACTATAGCTCTTTCTCAAGTCTCATGTTCAGTGTTTATCCAGAGTATGCCACACGCTCTTAAACAGAGAGCCTGATTTATATGGTAGGTGCTAAATGCGTTCAAGCGAATGCGTTCAGGCGAAAGGCCTTTAAAAAATGCTTTATGGGGCGTTTTCTGTCGAGATTTCAGTCAACGCTTGAAAAAAGTTGGTCTAGCACTTATTTAATTAACCTACTCTGTTAATTCTGAGGTGCGAGGGGAAAAAAAAAAAACCTTCAATAGTCCATTTTTAAAGAGCACTTTTTAAACTCTTTTTAATTGGCCTTTACTTCAGAATCTAGTTTTATTTTATTTTGCTTTACGGACCTGATTCATGGCATACGCTTTTTCTCCTAATATAGCAGAACATTTTACTGAACCAGTGCCTTATAATTATAATAATTATTATTATTTTAAATCAGACACTGCAGTCTGAAATGTCTACATCAAAATATGAAATAGCAAGTCATAGGGTCCAGAGACTGACCACTCCTAAGCGTTCTATTGAATTATGTCAAATTTGGCTGACTTCTGCATCGGAAAATATCAACAGATTCCAGGAAAATGCAGAAGAGCAGTCTGACAATCTATTCTCAATAAAGAAAGTGGTGTAAATGTGCCTTCAGGATATGACAAAGCCATTGGCCAGAAGCTGCAGTGGGGAACTCTTTTTTCTGCTTTTGTCATGATGTTTCTGGCTGGCTTTGGCTAATGTAGCCTCTAGTGAGAGTGGGGGTGAAAGTTTAATTTGTTAAGAGGTGGGTAGCCATTGGAGTGGTCTGTGGGTGGCAGGTGAGGTGGTCTGTGGGTGGCAGGTGGGGTGGTCTGTGGATGGCAGGTGGGGTGGTCTGTGGGGAGCATGTGGAGTGGCCTGTGGGTGGCAGGTGGGGTGGTCTGTGGGTGGCAGGTGGGGTGGTCTGTGGTTGGCTCGCTCGGGTGGTCTTTGGTTGGCAGGTGGGGTGGTCTGTGGTTGGCAGGTGGGGTGGTCTGTGGATGGTAGGTGGGTGGTCTGTGGGTGGCAGGTGGGGTGGTCTGTGGGAGGCAGGTGCGGTGGTCTGTGGAATGTAGGTGGGGTGGTCTGTGGGTGGCAGGTGCGGTGGTCTGTGGGTGGCAGGTGGGGGGTCTGTGGATGGCAGGTGGTGTGGTCTGTGGATGGCAGGTGTGGTGGTATGTGGGTGGTAGGTGGGGTGGTCTGTGGATGGCAGGTGGGGTGATATAGGCGCAAAGTCAAAAAAAGTTGTAAACTCCTTAATACAACTACAGCTTATAAAGAGTGTCCTTCTAGCTTATCAAAGTTACCTTTTTGTGTGCTTTACACATAAAACGGAAGATGCACCTGCGTTACATAACAAAGAAACAAACGAGGTTAGGCTTTAAACCCGTAATACTTAAAAGTAAAGAAAATAGACACATGCAAATAGTATTAACATACACAAACTATTGATTTGGCTCTGACAGGTGGTCTGTGGATGAAAGGCGGGGTGGTCTGTGGACAACACACTGTACCAGCCAGAACTCCTGAAGACGTGGATGTTCATTTCTAGCTTGGCTCTGCAGTACCGACGCTGAGCGTGCCAGCCCATCGCCGTGACAAGGACGCTAACGACCCTGCCTCCCTGTTCCAACAACTGGGTCAAACTGAAAGGAACGTGGTGACACTGGCTCGCCGGTTTGATTGTTCAGCTTTATTTGTTTTAAAGAGCGGAGATGAAGAATGAGAGGGGAAATAATGGGGGCGGAGAACACTCAGACAACATGCTAAGAGAGAGAGAGAGAGAGAGAGAGAGAGAGAGAGAGAGAGAGAGAATGTGGATTAAATCATTAGAGATGGATTGTATCCCTTTGTCTCATCTGAAATGATTACCGTCCTGGCTTGGTTGTCAGTAAAACTGTGAAGGAAAAATACTGAAAACCCGGGGTCATCTATTTAATCGATTTATTATTTAATCACACATCCTGTTTGTCTTGGGGGTGATGCTTTGGTGAACATTTTATCATTCATTCAACTGAGACTGCAACAAGACTGAAAATTAACTGGCTCGTGGGAACCCTGCGTTTGATTCACTTACTCCTGAAAAACGAGCGGTCAAATCATTTCCGTCAATGGTTGGATTCAGTTACGCCCGACACACGATAAGTCAGAGTACCTGTGTGCCCTGATCAGGTCGATAATGCAGAGTACCTTTGTGCCCAGATCAGTTTGGTAATGCAGAGTTCCTGTGCGCCCAGATCAGGTTGGTAATGCAGAGTTCCTCTGCGCCCAGATCAGGTTGAAAAGGCAGAGTTCCTGTGTGCCCAGATCAGGTTGGTAATGCAGAGTTCCTCTGTGTCCAGATCAGGTTGAAAAGGCAGAGTTCCTGTGCGCCCAGATCAGGTTGAAAAGGCAGATGTCTGAAGTAACGTTTTAGGAGACCATGCTCGAAACGAGCCGAAAGAGCTGGTTTGTGAAACAGATTTGTATCCCTTCCCCTTTGGCTCAGTTCAGTGGATGCAGTAAGGAAAGAGAATGGTCGTGGGGAAGGATAGATGACTGGCGGTAACGTTGTTATTCTGCCATTTTTAGATTTTGTGGTCTGCATCTTGGGGAAATTGTGCTGTGGCGTGGATTCTACAGTGGAGAGAAGTGCCCTTGTCCAATGTAACTGGGTCATCACTTCTTGTCTTTATCGGCTGCAGGGTGTTGCCAGGGTATCACAGGTGCTGTAAATCACAGGTTCGGACCAGCCACACAAAACAGCGACTTCCAGCTGTGTTTCACCAAATGGAAAAATCCCTCTAAAACGGACATTACGTTTTCTGAGGTGGACCCAGCCGCCACACTCCTCGTGAGTCAGAGGGGTTAGAGAGCGCCCCACCCCATTATACACACACACAGCTTACACCCATTTAATTCAGTGCAGCGAACCCACTCACCCGGGCCAAAGCGTGATGCGTCTAGGTTTTGAACACCGCTTTGTGTTAATGGGCGGGGGATAAACGATGACGTGATTTGTCCCATTAGTGAGAAATGCATCATGTTGAAAGCGTTCCGGTAATCCAGGGCAGAACCGGTTCTTTTCAGCTGAGCACCGGGTGGCGGTGATGCGGAATCAAGCCGGGATGAAGCTTGTTTGACATAATTATAAATTATATTTATAATTATGTCAGCAGTCAGAAGAACAAGTAGCATCGTGTTTGCGGTTTCTGACTTCCAGCAAGCAGGTTGCTGGTTCAAATCCCCAAGAGGGTTCCTACACATGAGCAAGACACTTCACCTGTATGTTTCCACCTGTCTAAATGAACAAAGGGAAAAAATGGGAAGCGAGGCTTTTGGGTTTCGAGTTCCGAGAGACTAAATGGTGACAGAGAGGATATCGACACTTTGATTTGTTCCGAATTTTATTCAGTTTGTCTGAATTTAATTTAAAAACCATCAATACAAAATTTGATAAGTTAATGAGCCGTAATCCCCATCTCCCATTTCTAATGTAGAGTGATTTCTGTCCCTAAGTGTACTCCCGCCCTTCCCGTGACCTGTACCGTGCCTTCAGGCGTTCTGGGGGAGTTCCAGCCCGGAGCCCACCCCCACCATTCAGATGACAAGGTCAGGACTCCAGGGATAAAAGCCACCCTCCTAAGTGGCTCGGTTCGCAGCCTCCTCGTTCTTTCAGACAGAGAGCGACGACCCTCATCTCTGACACAGATAACAAATCGGGTCAAATTAAATCTCGGGTTGGAATAAAAACGTGTCGGGTCGTCTGTATCGGGGGGCTCCTACGAGTTGGCTGCTAAACCAGGCTGGGAAACGCACATTAGACACAAGAACGGGACTCGGCATCTGGGAGGTACCGCAGGAGCGCTAGACGGAAGATAAACGGGGCCGGCCTGGGCTCGGCATCTGGGAGGTACCAAGATTGCTCTCTGCTTTCCTCTTGACATGAGTGAAAGGCTTTGTGGGTAGGGCGTGTGACACCTTAGTTCCAGGTGTGGAGTCCTGACTTTTGAGCCTGCCTCAGTTTGGAGGACCATTCTGCTCATTCACGTACGGACAGCAAACTCCAGAGCTTGCTTCATTCATCACATTCTCCAGAGTTTTTGTTCTTATCACGCAACACTTATCACACAGACCATTAGAAATTCCTCAGACTCTGCCTCGCCTGGTGTAGCGATGTGGCCGAGAGCCAAAATGGCGTGTCACTGCAGAGCAAGTGAAAACAGAAGTCGGATACTGTAATTAGCATCGTCGCTTGTTGGAAGACACGCACGGAGGCAGTTCTGACCCAGAGGGCACGCGGATGCAGTGACAGACATTCGCCACAGGGGGCGCCCCAGCGCGGACTGTCACTAGACTGTTGCCCCAACGGCGGCGCATCCCTGCGGTGACAAAAAGAAGCAAATGAATCAAATGCCATGCCTTCGATTGGACGGAATGACGACAGGGCCCTAACAACTCTGGCGAGACGGTATCTGGAATGCACCGAGCGGGTTCTCAACTCATTTCACACGAGGAAAAAGGACAAAGGAAAGCAATTAGGCCAGGGTCGAAGAGATGCACATCCCTCATTACGCCACATTCGCAATCAATGGGACAGATGATGATCGGGACGGAGAATGGGAGATGAAATGTGAGCCACTGAGTAGCGGAATGGGCTTTTCACATTAGGCCTGGCTGCAGGCCCACACTGCCCAACAATGGAGGTTTCTCTCCTACCGTTAAAGCTGATTTTGTTTTCCGACGACGACCGTTACGGCCCAGAAGCGTAAACGAGCTGAGAATGGCATAAAAACCAGATGGATTAAAAAAAGTGAATAAAGTAAAGGGAGTTGTGCGGAAGTGTAACCGTGTCTTCTGGAGAGACAGGTGAACGTGCGACACCAGGGGCTCGCAGCCTGGGACGTCCGGGTTCACTTTCGGGACTCCTGCTTTACTGTGGGAGGCGAGTGCTGGTAAAGCAGAGGACAGGAGCCGGAGGGCGTTGGGTTCAGAGCTGGAAGGGCGTTGGGTTCAGAGCCGGAAGGGCGTTGGGTTCACAGCAGGTCTGAGCAATGCCACACATTCCTCCGGTCCAAACTCATTATCCACCAACACACTTGTTTGGCACGTCACGCGGGGCGGACGCCGGGGTCACATGCTGCCAGGGTTCGAGGAGTCTCTGCGCTGTCACCCCGCGGGGTGATGGATGGGTGGGATGGGCTGTGATCAAGCCGGCCGTTGGCAAACGCGTTGTGATTGAAGGCCGGCCTCCTTGCCCATGTTTTTGACTCTGGTTAGTGGCAGCCGCATACACTTTTAAGGGGCTCCCCGAAAACAAAAAGAGAAAATCAGTGTTAAAGTAGTTCCTACCTACACCCCTTTATCCAGATGTTTGAGCATAACTCTTCTCTAACCCAGCTCTAACACAGCTCTGATGTGTGCTTTCTCTCAGTGTCGAACTGCGGGATGGACCCTGTAAAAGCAGGGTTTATCTGCTTTTTATTTATCTTATAAACAAATGTGTGTTTAAAAAAGATTTTTTTGGTATCTTTTCACAATACTCTGTATTATCAATACACACTCAGCATTCGTAATTTACATTTATTAAGTGCTTACACAGGAGAATCTCCTGGATGTAAGTAGGGTTCCATTCTGTGAATTACAGAATTCTGAAGTCCGCACATTGACGTGCACACACACACACACACACACACACACACCACACACACACACACACACACACACACACTTGCAAGGAATTTGAAGCTCTGCGGAGAAGAATGTGTGGCCTGTTTTTTCAGATGGTAAACTTTGATTTTAAGAGACCCTGTAAAGGAGCAGTAGCTTCCCTTGGAGGTTTAACACTTCCCTTTGTCCGTCAGTGAAAAGATGTGTGCCGTTACCATGGCAACCCGTGTGTGTTGACCACCGAGCTTGGCCCTCTCTCACCTCTGCCACTAAATTCCTGTTTGCGGCCCCGCCTAATGAGCTCATCAATAATCTGCCGTCACACCTGATTGACTGTTGCACGCAGATGGGCTGCATCCAGGCGTGCTTTTTCTGTGTAACCCCGAGACCGGAAGTTACACTACGCCCATGCAGACATCAGCCCTGTTAAGACATTTAGACCGTACTTAAGTCTTCCAGCTAAAGTATTGCAATATATAGCATTTCCCTCTTTAAGAAATGGCCACGTTTAATTTTCGGTTTATACGAGTTCATAACGAAGCCTAAAGCTGCCGTTCATTTCGTCTTTAAATGGCACTCTCCAGGTGGCAGATAGAGGGCCTGAATCACCCTGCTTACTGAAGCCACTATATATATATATATATATATATATATTTCTGTTACAAATCTACCTCTGCAAACGTTCCCAGCCATTGTATTGCAGCTTGGGTTTGATGGATTCTTTAAACTGTATTCTGACTGATTTTCTAATGAGAAACATTATCGATGTCAGCTTCAGCAGAATTAAATTTAAAGGCCAAAGACCAGTGTGCATGGTGTCCCAGTGGAGTCGGGGACAAAATGTCAGTCATTCTTTAAAGTCATGCCTCTTTAAATTGAACCTTGATGGGTCACCTACGTCAGATTATTGGATTGGTGTCGGATATCTTTTGAGGACTTTAATGACTAAATATATAAAAACATCCAGAAAAAAAAGTGTCCTTAATGACCCATAATAATCTGGGTGTGCCCCTGTGCCAGATTCTGTCAGATCACATAGCAAATGAGTAGCATGAAAGGAGCAGGGGAGTTTTTAACTTAGCCACCCGATCTGCAAAACTTTTCCACGGCTGTTTTTTCAGAAGAGTCCTCGCTGTAACTGTACGGCCAAAACTTTTTCCAGAGTCGGGGTAATTCTTCTCATCCATCACGGACGACGCACCTTTAATGTAGGGGCCCCCGCGCCCCCGCGCCCCGCGGGACGCTAACGGGGCTGATAACGAGACAGTTCTGGACCAGATGTGCGCCCAGGGTGGGGATCCTTGTTTTTTAAACTTTTGTGGGAAATGTCATCCCCCGTCAGACCTGTGGCTGGATATTGCCTTGTTCACGTCCTCAATCACGACTAATGCATTCATCGCGTGGGTCGCCCTTGCTGCCAGGTTCCTCGCTGCGTGGAGCAGACGCTCGGAATGTACTATCTGGGAACGCCGCCACCCCTTCCTGGCGCTAACAGTAATAATACGTTTGGATGGTGCGATGCTAACATTTAAAAACATTCAGAAAGCGTGACACTAACATAAAAACAACCTAATAACACCACATCACTACAGTATGCACCCTTATCACCACAGTATGCACCCTTATCATCACAGTATGCAACCACATCACTACAGTATGCACCCTTATCACCACAGTATGCAACCACATACCCACAGTATGGCAACCACATTAACACAGTATGCACCCTTATCAACAAAGTATGCAACCCCATAACCACAGTACGCACCCTTATCAACAAAGTATGCAACCCCATAACCACAGTACGCACCCTTATCATCACAGTATGCAACCCCATAACCACAGTACGCACCCTTATCATCACAGTATGCAACCCCATAACCACAGTACGCACCCTTATCATATCCACTTTTTGAAAATAAACGCAATAGACCAACCAGCAATGGGCTAGTATTGTAGCCTAAATAAAAAGGAACTGGATCTTCCTTTCTGACGCGATTGGTGCTCTAGAACTGGACGCCCCTGTTTCAACGGCCCAGCTCGCCCTGTGGGGGATTGGGTTACTCCCCACCCCCACAATAAGAACCAGGGGTCACCCGAAGGTTGGGTCCAAAAATCAATGAGGAAACAAAGCTGTGCTCCAGTCTATTTCTGCCAAGCCTGCCCCCTCGGGGGTTGTGAGAAAGCAGACAGGGAAAAGATATCAGGGGCCAAGTGTGTTGAGGGGCCAAGGAAAACGGGGCCCCTGTTCTCCTTCCCTGTCCCACTCGCCGTCCCATGCAGAGGGCCGGCCACCGGGGGGACACAGATCAGACGAGGGTACAGATCATTACTGAAAACATTTGGGTGGAAGGGTATTCCATCACAATAAGCACAATCACCATCGACAAGTTTTTCCTCTTTATTTCGGGTAAGGGAAAGAAAAGATATGAGGAGATTGGGG
>JAOYSI010058433.1:0-17099 GCA_025775065.1 Hiodon alosoides
TTTGCTTTACGGGCCGTTTGTTTTTTTTAATGCACGCTGCTGTGTTTCGTGATGACTTTGCAGTGTACTGGTTGGCTCGGACGAGATCGTTTTGCTTTACGGGCCGTTTGTTTTTTTTAATGCACGCTGCTGTGTTTCGTGATGACTTTGCAGTGTACTGGTTGGCTGGTGCCGAGGTGTGCTACATCGCCTGCGCCTCAGCCTTCATCGTCCCTCTGGCCTTGCTGAAGACACTGAGGGGACCCAAGGAGGAGTAGCAGGAGGCGCTGCAGGAGGCGGCGTCCCATAAAGGAACTGCTGGGCAAAGGAAATATTCTTTAAAAAGACTCTGCCTTTTTTATAACTGGGAGTGTTTTTATATGACTTTTTTTAAACGTGTTTCGTTAAGGAAGGTCCGTTGGGTTATGGAATGCCGGGAAAGAGAAACGGGGCTTTTTTTCGACAACGGTACGAAGCGCGCTGGGCGTAATTTAACCTTTCAGTGCGAAGACTCTGAACCACTGTGAATGAGCTGTGAGAGTTGTGTCACGTGATCAGCGCACGGCAGACGTGCCGCCTTGCTGCCGTCTTAAGAAAACACACATTTTTCACAGCCCCAGACTGAATCGACATCACAGGCTAGACGGTATTTGTAGCTTTGCTCAGGTATTTGTAGCTTTGCTCAGATTAATTTTTCTGAGGTTCTGAGGTTCCAGACTGTTCATGTTTGTTCTTCATGGTGAATTATTTGGTGTAGTCTATAACACTCAACTAACGCTTAGGCCTTGAACTGAATCGCCAGTGGTTTTTTAATGTTGGTTTTTTTTTCATGATAATTGGGAAATGTATTACCCACCAGCATCTATGATTCTCTATGCGCTCATATAATGGAAGGTTATACAAGTTGTAAAGTGGGGTTCTGTATATGTATCAGTTAGCGACTTTTTATTAAATCGATCCGATTTCAAAGCGAGGCAGTTATTCAACTAAGCAAGACACGGTACGATCCATTGAATACTTTATTATGTGCCAAATTAGGGGAACCCACACCTGAATACTTTATTATGTGCCAAATCAGGGGAACCCACAGCTGAATACTTTATTATGTGCCAAATCAGGGGAACCCACACCTGAATACTTAAGTGCCAAATCAGGGGAACCCACACCTGAATACTTTATTAAGTTCCAAATTAACCACTTAAGCTCATGAAGCCGAGCGGTGCGGTTTGGATGTAATGAAAAAAAGACCACACTTAAATGAATCAACAATTCTTTATGAATTTGACATGACCCATTTATAATTTGATTAATGTTGGAGTTGTTTAGGTATATTCTCCGTCCTCTTGTCAAATATGATGGCAAAACGGAGACGCCTCACCCAGCAGGGATTCACTGTCAGTAAATGTCCATCTGTCAGTCGCCGATCGGACTGACTAAAGTTATAGCATTCTCACACGTAACATGTGGCCACGTTACTCTCTTTTGGACAGAGAAGGCCACAGAGTTGAGGAGAGGGCGTTTTAACAAACTCAGTCACAACACAACAGCCAATGGAATGCCTACAGCTTAAAGTGACAAAACCAATCTGTTCAAGAGAGAGATTTGGTCCAACCAGATTTGAGATTTGAGATTTGAGAGTTTGAGAATTAAACGGGACTTCCACCCCGCCCCAGATTTTGGGACAGTGGCAGAGGACATAGTTATGGCATATTTAGAATATAAGAAATGCCAGGAAAATCTTATCGATATCTTATTTATATAATGTACGTATGGGGTCATGGCATGGAGGGATTGTCTTTCATTATTTAACATACTAATTTGGTGCTTTTTCAATCCGTAATTTAAAAAAAATCTGATTCAATCATTACAACTAATACTAATGGAATGCTGATTGGGTGAAGTTCTCCACTGCATGGGAAGAGAGAGGAAATGGCACCATGCATTTTGTATGTCTTTTAAAACTTTAGATTACTACTACTGAATGCATAGTTGTCACTGCGTTTCTTGTTTTAAAAGGTGTTTTTGTTCCATTTTTTGAGTCTCTGTTCAAACCAACGCTTAACTGAGGTTGGTTGCACTAATGCTCACTTCCGATTGTGGGCCTAAAACGTCACAATCCTGGTAAATGCACTTTACCAGACATACTTTACCCCACCAAAGTTGTTGTTTAAACTGCAGCGCACAGGAGATGTACTCAAACTGGACACCAAAGTTTTAAGGCATGCAAGCGCGGCAGGGGGGTCTGTTTTTGTTCTTCACCGGGGAGCGTAGGGGTGATCTTCCTCGTTTGGGGAAAGGACTTGCTCGGGAACTGGTCTCGGCCTGGTAATGCGTGATCTGGCTCCTTGTGGCGTTGGGTTCGGCTGGGGCTGGAGGGGGGCGCCAGGTCCTCAGAGGAAGCTGCTTGATGAGGCACGGGGGCGGGGGGGGGCTTTTGAGAGGAGAGGCTGAAAGGAGCACGTTTTCCACGTTAGCGCTGAGCGTACCTCCAAGGTTTACCGGTTAATAAACACGTCAATGTGATGTGATGTCCTCTAAACGGCCCGCGCCGCAGTACTTACAGCTACGGCAACAGGTTCTCTTCTGCGTTTCTGTTTTCTGACACTAACGCTGCGACCCAAGAAGAAAGGCGTCAGTCTGTAAGTCGTAGCGAAGTGATGATGTGTGATCACACTCAGATTCTCAGCCAGATCTTTACCTTCTGGCCCCTTCTGCTTGCGTTCCACCTCCTTATGGTACTCCTCTAGCTCCTGGTCCGTCAGCCGGCTGAAGGGGTTGGGCCCAGTCTTGCGGATGGAGACGCGAGGCTGGAACTCCTTCTCGATGATCGCTTTGGAAGCAGTCACCAGCTCTCCCTAGAGGTGAGGAAAAAAGGTAGACATTCCCATTAGAGGGGTGGACTTGTCTTTATCTGAAATGAGGTTACAGGTCCGAAGCAGGGCTGCTCTAGTTTTCTGACTTCCTGATTCTGAGGGAACCAGAAGTTCTCTGGGACCAGATAAAATATCTCTGGACTAGAGAGAAAGAGAGGGAGCAGAACTGGGTTGAGGCCGGTAGGAAGTACCTTAGCAGGACCGTTGGCCTGATCCGGGAGATCCAGCCCATTAATCACGTCCGTACAGTCAGAGAGGGGTGCGTCCTGCAGAAGCAAACTGGGTGAACATCGCACAAACCCGTCTCTGTCAACCACAGTTACCTGCACATGGACACGCGCATGTAACGCGCATAAGCACGCAACTCGGCATGCAGAAGCACCACTCTTCCCATTGGAGCGACGGAGACGCGAATGGTGACGGCAGGACGCACCGCGTGCAAAGAGCAGTCTCACTGGTGTGAAAATACGGTGCCGAACATTTCTCCACGACTTCACAACGGTATAGAAATCAAGTGGCATATCGCAGCATGTGGAGCGCAGCCACGTGAGCCGCCCTCGGAGACACCCGGACGCTCACCTGCCAGATCGTAGCCCTCTGCAGTCAAAGAATAACAGTTAGTGGTCAGGGTGTGGCCGTGCTCTTTCACCTCGCAGTAAAGGCCAGAGGAGGGGTGTGGGCTCACCTGCACGACGGTGCACTCCGCCAGGGGCCCACTCAGAACCTGGGACTGAGGCCCGGCCGTTTTGACGTCCTGAAGGTTCTGCTCGCGGATCTGCGCGGAAAGGGGGAAGAGGAGACCAATGACAAGAAGCCCCGCCCATTGATACCCGTTTAATTTCGGGCTGTCTCCTCGGAAAATGACCTGAGGGGAAGGCACACGTCACTTAACATTCAGAGAGCAAGCGGTGAACACGTAGTTTACAGGCAGCATACGGAAGGAGGGTCCCGGATTCTCGTGTTTGTGAATATGGGTTTCTTTACGGCTACTGTGTGATATGGTGGTTCCCTCTATCAGATCCAACACTAAGGGATTATTATACACACCCAAAAGTAGTATATTTAATAGTATTTACAGAGGAATTTCTTCCCACTGAAGCTGGCTGTAACTATCATGCAATACCTTAAATCATAGCATCTTAAAGGGGAAAGTGCAAAAACCATTAATAATAAGTGCGTCACACCTACCCTTATTATATATTTCCCTATTACATACATTTCCCAAAATTGATTCCCCAGCAGTACAGTAGTTTTAAAACATGGGAAAGATGAATATTAAGGTGGCTAGAAATGAAATTTGATTTATTGACATTGATACTGGACCTTATTTCTTATCTCTTGGACCTCTTTCGGATTCGTATTCAGGGGGACGAACTGATTGGCCACCGGCGTTTGTCGAAATCCCTCCTCCTTTGTCCACTGTAATCAGCCAGCAAAAATAAAAACCCAACCACATTCATTTCATCTTACACAGTACGCGTGCGTGTCAACTAGCTACCCTTTGCAGCTCAGCGTTTGCGACTATGTGAGAGATGGGGGACCTACCAGGCACGTGGTCAGACAGCTTGGTACGCAGACGCCTGATGAGAAGGAACGCAGCAGGGGCTTGACGTGGCCCTGTGTGGCGTTTGTCCACGCCTTGGCCCTGGGGCCATCGGTTTGGACCCTGCCGGGCCGGACCCAGTCAGGCTGCAGCGTCCTCTCGCGTTGCCAACCTAGAGAGCTGCGTCTGAGAAGGGGGCGCGCATCTGTCTTACTTCCCTCCGTAAAGGAGTAACCTGCGGAGGACGGGCGTGCCTCAGAGTCGCCCAGCCTCTTGGCTTTATCCCACGAGGAGGAGCATCGGTAGGGGTAGCCCGTTCTGTACCCCTGCAGAGAGGAACCAAGAAAAGGAACCGACCAATAACTGTCCACTTGAGTCTGGTATAGGAACGGGAGTCTGTGTACGCTTGACAGCCGAAAGCAAAACGCTCTCCCGCGCTACTAACACATCGCCAATAATAAATAAAGAAATGAAATGCTTTAAAGAACTAAATTACTGCCTTAAACACTGCCCAGCACTTTCGTGTCTGTCATAACAGGTGTAATGTAACTGCTCCGAGTTCGAGGCTTGTTGGCTTTGGAGGACAGGCAGAATCTCTCCGACATTCGCCGATTTAACGCACTGTGGCGGGACGAGGGGGACGCTGGCGAAAATGGCCATCGATCCCAGAACGTCGTTCCCCATGAGAACACTCTGACCAGTCATGAGAGAGAACTGAACAAGCAACAGAGGACAGAGGGTTTCCTTGGATACAGGGCGCTGCAAGAAGACCGCATGGGTGGGGCCTGTATTTTTGAATCAGTTCACCCTTGGGTTCGAAGGATCAATGAATGTATTAACATAGCGGTTTTCTTCAGCCTGCAGGAGGTCACATCTTATCTCTGATCACAATATGGCTAGTTTCCACACCGGTCGTTAATGTTTTAATGTTGCGACTGATACTTTAACAGAGATGTTTTTTTCCCTCCCCTTTCCCCCTGTGCCATTAAGGGCCGGTGAGACGTTATAGTGTCCCAGGCACTCCTACCAGATTGTCCAGCATTCTCATAAACGCCTCAAACTCCTTCTCCCCGATCAGCCACTTCCCATGATCCTCGTCACCGCCGGCGCTAGGCTCCGAGCAACGGGTCTGGGTTCTGTACTTCGCTGGATCCAACATGACGAGGTTACTGAGCCCTCCAGTGCTGGCCAGTGTGCGTACCTAAAATCCACACAATTTGGGCCAATCAACACACCTCTGTAGTTCTGGTTTTAAGGCTGCTTTAGACGCAAGACGGAGCAGAGACATCTGGTTATTGTGTGGTTTCAGTTCATGTAAAATGGCGGGGATCTTTTCTCTCCTGTTGGGAATTAAACATGGTGTCCGCAATCTGAACCACGAAAACGTTAGATTTTTTTTACTTTAGACAGAATACATCACAAAATAAACTGGTTAACTTTGACTAGCACTTAAATCGGGTCGTGACCATTTTACCAATAAACTCGAGGATCCTCAACACTCCTGTTGGAGCAAAATTATATACAAGTATGAAGACACGAAGGACCCATGAAGGACTTCCTCCAGGTTCATTGTGATATTAAACACATGCTAATAAAAAGCTCAGGGCTAATACTTAGAACGTCCAGCCTCCTTACCTGAATCTCACAGGCCGTGACCAGGTTCTGAATGTAGTAAAAGGCTTCCTCCACCGTCTCCCCTGTGGACACCAGACCGTGGTTCCTGAGAATGAGAACCTGGCGGACAGAAGGTACTGCGTCCACCCGGGTCCTTGTTCATCTCTAAGACTGTTCAGATGACAATGGGGCCATACCTTGCTGTTGGACCCCAAGCTCTTTTGTATGGACATGGTCTCCTCCTTCTCTACAAGAATGCCCTGGTAGTCGTGGTACGCCACCTCCCCCAGGGAGAGAGCCTCGGGGGATATGGGCAACAAGCCACACTTCATAGCTGACACCTTTAAAGAAGAGAAGATAAGCAACAGGGCACTTGTTAATTATAATAATAATAATGGCCTTGATGGACCAACTTTATTTCACAATATACTCCAAACTTACTGTCAATGTTCTTTGATATACTACGGTTTTTTAGCAATGTTCTGCTAAAATACAGTAGTGATGGTGACCGATACTCGATAAAATAGTGAAATTCAATAGTAAACTCATAGCATAGCCACTGGAAGGGGAGGCATAGCGATAGGAAGGGGAAGCATAGCCACAGGAAGTGGAAGCATAGCGATAGGAAGGGGAAGCATAGCCACAGGAAGGGGAAGCATAGCGACAGGAAGGGGAAGCATAGCCACAGGAAGGGGAAGCATAGCCACAGGAAGGGGAAGCATAGCGACAGGAAGGGGAAGCATAGCCACAGGAAGGGGAAGCATAGCCACAGGAAGTGGCAGGTGTACCGCAGCTCCAGCAGGAGTTTGGATGTGGACGATGCACTTGACGTCTGGGCGTGCTGAATAAATGGCTGAGTGGAGGGTGAACCCAGCTTGGTTCACCCCGAAGTTGGTACTCCCTCCGTCCACAATCTCCCCTTCCAAGTTGACTTTCATCTGGAAAAACATCAGGTTTCAGCAGGCTATGCGGCAAAACTGTTAGGGCTATGGAAAACCAGAGCTCAGAACTATCAAGTTGTCCTAATGTCCTTTATGGGATACTGTAAATGGTTGTAGGTTTGATGTGTTACTGTGCTCTCAGAAATGACTAGCTGGAGTTATTTATGAATTTATATGGCGTAAATAAGGTTGTATATTTTCGGATTTTTTTTGCAGGCATAAATTAAGTACTAATAATCTGCAAAGTGTTTGCAAACTTCAGAGCAGATAAAATATCAGTGTTGAAGAAATGTTCATTAAACTCTAGGGGTAAAGACAACATATTTGGGTCTCGTATTGCACTATTAAGCAAGGTACTTAACCTGAATTTCTTTAAAAAATATCCGGTTCTTTAAAAGGTTACATATACAATTTTATGTCACCCTGGGTAAGGACGTCAGCTAAATGAAAAAAAACAGTGGCACTGTGTGTAACTCACATATGTCTGTACACCGTGCTGTTCAGAGGAGAACCTTACCAGGCTGGAGGCAGTAACCTCACTGTAGAGAAGGCCAAAGGGAACAATCAGGAATCGCTCTTGTTCAGAATCGAGTCGGACCTGCGGAACAATTCACGCCTAAGAGATCTGGGTATAGCCTTCACTGCACGTGAATATTGCACTGCTCAAATAAATGTTCCGAAACTTTTTTCCTTGACATGACACAATATGACATTTAATTGTCAGATCTTAAAAATAATGCCCAGACAACGAGATTTGCCTGGAGTGAAAGCAGAGCAAACCTCCCACTCTGAGATGGGGAGTTAAAAGTATCACAACAGACGCGCTCTCGCCGGATTTTTGTGTCCTGACAACCCAGCCAGGTGAAACTGGGTTGCAGCATCATTTGCAATGTTATAACAACATTATCTTTCAACCGGGAAGGAGTCCAAAAACACAATCTGTGCAGATCTGTATCTGGATCTGTACGTCAGTGCACTTTATAGAAGGTTTGCTCGGTCCTCCCCCCCGTGTGGAAAAAACAGTGGATAACAGTGGAATTTAGGCTTCAAAGTACCCGTAACTGGTGTAAAAGTGCAGGGAGTGTAGTGTTTTTTGCTTGGGTTTACATCGTGGGTCAATGGTAGAGCAAGAGCTAAGTACTTGCACCTCTGCAGCAGTCGGAGTGCCTCACCGTCAGGTGGTTGTAAATGAGCCGCGACCACCTGAGGAGGTCGGCCAGTCGGTGGAAGGCAGCCAGTTTGCACCGGAGCAGTTTCTCCCCCTTCTCGTAGGCCACAGAGTCGGAGCCGCGAAGGTCGTTCACCGGGCTCACCGATCCCAGACCTGCGGGACGTCGCCATTATCAGGGTGCACGCCAGGGGCACCGCAATCCGCTTAACGCGGGTTTCAGAGCTAGGCGAGGACTGAGGTTCTGACCAACCGAACCCAGCGAGGAAATGGGGGGGGGGCACTGGGGGGGGTACACTCACTCATATTGAGGGCTGCCATCCCGGCCTGAGGGGGCGCCGGATACACTGTGGGGGTACTGGGAAGGCTGATAAATTCGGCCACCTGCTGCAGGGCCAACAAGCCAGAGGGGTTCTTCCCTTTCTTCAGCTGCTCCTGGATCATCATCTCCAGCTCTTCACAGAAGGACTGCAAACCAGAGGAGCCATTTATGGCCTCTGATGTGACAGAGACCACAGCTTTGTGTGTCGCAACCCCCCCCCCCCCCCCGTATCCGCCATTTCCCGCTTCCGTGAAATTGGAATATCATTTTGGGTGAATCAGTGCCAGGTCAGTGTAAAGCTAGTTTCATAATTCTGTTTCAGGCTGGATCTAATTTCAACATAAAAGTACCATAGGAAATAACTATAGAGTTTGTTTGTTTTTTGTTTTTTTGCACGGGGCTGACCGGACTCTGCAGGATCATGGAAACCCTCTTCGTCTGCGCCGTCCTGTTGAAGTCTTGCCGGAGATCAGGGGCAGCCGTCGACTCGTACCAGTGCTCTGAGCCGCTCTCTGCCAGCCTGTTAGTGTGCCGCAGTTGGTGAGGTGCAGGGGTAGGGGGCAGGGACGATACCACGATCGGGCCGGTGTCACCATTCATCCTGGGCAGCAGGTGGTGCCGTGGCTACGGAACTGGACATGCAATCAGAGGAGTGCGGGTTCGAATCTCAGACGTCAACCTTTGATAAGGAACTTAACCCGAGTTATTTCAGTAAATATCCAGCTCGATAAGCACTAAGTTTGTCAAATGCAAACCATCCTCTGGATGTGAAAATCCTATAAGAAAAAAAAGTACACTTTAATAGACACTGAGATATTGTAATGTTTGTGGACATAGGGAAACACGCGTAACAAGACCGGGTTTGCTGGAACAGCTAATGTCTTTACACCTGTACATATAAATAGTGTAGTGGCCAATGATATTTACCCGTTTTCACTTTAGAACCACACTGTTTCTAAGGTCCCCACACAGCATCGCAGATGCACAGAGACAGCAACTCCACAGCTCAATCCCGTTATTCATTTAGGTAACTAGTCTACAAGTAACACACTCACAACACACCGTGGATTCATTAGCCACTGCAGCATTAATCCAAAGGTCTGGATACCTGCTTCATTCATTAGCTTTAGCCAACTGCACCCACTAAACCACGGTGGGGTAAACTCTGTATACAATTTAGCCTTAATGTGGGCCCACGTGGCGCGCCACGCCAGCTGTGAACAGAGAGAGGATGAAGCGAAATCTGTTCTTTATCTTCCCAATCATTAGAGTGCTTCATACTGGTGTTCACCTACGGGCCGCCAACCCTCCAACCATTAAGATTTCCACACTGTGTTTAAAAGGTGTAGGTTTGTGAGCCTGGCTTAACAAATCACCGTCTCAATGACCGACTGTACACTGCTCATCTTTACCTGTTCTGTAAAACGCAGAAGGCTGTATTTGGAATAAGTTACTGTCTATTCCGGCTGGAAGTAGTTTGCGCATACCGTTTTTTTGCACTGGGAACATTATAGTATTCAAGGCCGAATGGAATAGTGGTAACTACACATTGAAAACCCAGCGTGGGCAAGACTGGCGATGTCATTACATTGCAAGGTCAAAGGTAACTCTAGTCTGCTCGGAATGTCAACGTGTCTCCCCGTGCCACTTGCCCGCATGGTTTGAAGTCTTGAGAACAACAGGAAGTAGGACGGGGGAGACAAACCACAACACAAGCTTATGTCAGCTTCCATGGTTCCATGGAAACGCACAATTAGTCAACCTGATTAATCAAACAGCACTCGTTAAATATGTCAATCGAAAGACAGCCCTAATATGCGGCAAATCCTTAAATGCATCATTATGCATGAATAATCCCCACAAGTTATTTAAATTCCCACTTAAGTTTTTTTTTTTTTTTTGCTTATTTTATTCATTTGTATGATTAAGCCCGGCTGTCCCAATATTAGATTTCCAGCAAGAAAATGTCCAGCCGTCATCTTAAACAGAAGGGGCAGATCAACCACGTCGCGAGACCAGAATTAGTCCAACTTCTTGTAATGGACTGCCTATAGTTGACATGGCATGGTTGTAGTAACCTAATGAGCCATCACAGCAGAAGACGGACTTCTTTCCTGTAGCACTGATCTGCTAATGATGACTTTCGGGAAGCATTCCTGGCACGGCCGAGATTTGGCAGCCAAGACCACCGGAACCCGTAAACCTCGGGTGGTGAAGAGAAAAAGACACAGACCGACCCTCTGGGATCGTAAGAAAGCAGATTGTGCCGCAGAGCGCACTCACGGTTAGGTGCTGTGATCTCACCAGCACCCGTGGGTGGAGAAATAATAACCTACCTAAAATAGCATACCCTCGCTGCAAGCACACCTTTCTACTTCTGCTTGATTAAAAAAAAAAAAAAAAAAAAAAAAACCTTGCCCTGTTTACAAATGTCTAGTCTTCTGATGGACACGGAACAAATTTAGCCTGTGATTAACAGATTCCTTTAGCAGTGCGATGCGAAACTAGTCCCCAACACAAAACCGACCCGCACCCGGCCAGTCATTTCTCAAGCTACATCGCATCAGAAAACAGGACCTTGGCAACGTGCACAGAGATGAGGCGAAGTGTGCAGGGTGACAACAAAAAATGTGGAATGCTATGTGGTACGCAAAACAGAAAAACATACCTAACACAAACAGAGCTTTTCCACAACACTTAACCTGCGCATTGCCGGCATGTGAAAAACCACGATGTTGTCAATTAACCATATCTTAAGACTGAAGTGCCAATATGTAGCATCTTTCCTTGAATTCAGGTTCAGGGTTAGGTACGAACACGTCAGCTACGATTCCACAGGTAATTAAAACCCAATAATGTACTCTGGGATAGCTGTATCTTCTATTTCCAAAAAGACTGTTCAAAAGAAATTGAACATTCAGTCGCATCCCACAACCACGAATCAACCCCCAGCTGGAGTAATTCCTGAATACAAATACTGTGTATCTCAAATGTTTGCCATGTGTATTTTAAAAGACATTTGCTACATTTCCTTAAATTACATTTCCTCCTTCCTTTCCTACATTTCGCATTGAATGGTTTCCAGCACCGTTCACGGTCACGAACGACATTTCTAATTATTTCCCACGAACATGTTTCTTCCATAACAGCAATCAAGCCGTGTACAAATGATGTACAAATGATACCCAGAGTGTGGTACACCGGTCGATCCGTTGCCTGGCGCACAACGACACTAAACAGCTAAGTAATTAACTACGGTAACGTAGCATGATACGGAGCCGAACAGTTGTGGTAAAGGGACAACAGAATTTAGTCGGGCACTGCCATACAGACTGCATGATCATGAACACCTCCAGTCCAGTACCAAAGAATACAAACCTTAATAACAGCATGACACCGTGTAATGTAAGCAAAACGCACTCTCATCCGAAAAAGACAGGGACGTAATAAACATGAAAATACAAATAGTGGCCTAGCTTACCAAAGGTCCGATTACTACAAATGACTAAAGCCGTTTACCGGTTGGTTGGTAGAGTGTAACCAATATATTTAACATATACACGTAAAAGGAACAGTTGTAAATGACAACGCATCCGCCGCCGACACTTGTGTGTGCAGTTTTTAACTATAGCCGGTGAGCTAGATTGCAGCAGACTCGTTATGATATAATACGGCCAACATAAATAGTTCGCTAACAGCCAGAGGAAGGTTACGCTAACAAGCGCAAGACTAAGGTAAAACATCAAGTCATTTGAAAAATCTATTACTACGAATAAGAAATCTATACTGACATTAAGGCACTTTTCACACGTATGCCTTACCCTGGTTAAGATCCAATTATTTTCACCTCTCCGCCAAAGCAAATTATTATAGTATATCTACTATCCTCCTCTCCTCTCCTCTCAAATCGGCCCTGCGCTTCTCCGCCCTTCTCTCAAAATTCAGTGGGTGTGGCTGCAATGGAGACCACTTAAATACCGAATTATGTTATTGTTCCTACGCGGAACCAAAAGTCCGCATATGTACAACTAAGACCCAGTTTGAAGTCGTTTAATTGTATTCCGCGATGAAACGACATTTCACCTTGTCCTGTTCCTGGGGCCCCCTAGATGAGGTGTCGGTGGGCATGTCCCACATCAGCCCATGCGTCACCGAAAGACAGACGTATACATTTTTGCATATATATTTTTTTTCTCACATTGGATGAAAAAAGGAGATTTTTGTGATTTTAATTTTTTTTTTTCAACTGTTTGTTGCTATGTTTGTATACTCTTTTGGCTGGAGTTTAGACCATGGTAATATCTGGAGAACATCCGAGAATATCCCCGGAGCAATATATGCCGGTTTCATGACGGCTCGCTGGTATATGAGATTCCGCCACTTCCGGTGCTGACACGCTCTTCTGAAGAATCCCAGGGCAATAAGTTAATACGTTCTTGACAATAGTTTACTTGTTTTTAGCTATTGGATATATGTCATTTTGTGCAGGGTACTCTCCCATAAACCCATCGACCAACAAGGTCTTATGGTTGCAGAATTGTCAATGCAAGGAGGAGGGGGGGGGGGGTTGTAATTGTTCTCTTGAATTGTAGTTTCCTTGGTTTTGGGGAATGTGTAAGCAGTTGGCCTCAGTTCATGAAAATTATGTGTACGTGCATATCCGTATTTGTTTTGGTATTTGTATTGGCTTTATGATCAAACAAACTTGGACAACTACCAGCATGTCTGGAAGGAAGTCAAGGTACTGCAATGGATTCTTATATGTTTGGAGGTATTTAGAGGATGTTAATGGAAGGCGAAGATGTTTTTGTGTGAAGGGGAATTCATTTAGCCTTCATGTGCTGCTTTGCAGCGTCATGTTTACAGGACTCCCTCGGCTGCGCCTTCTGTTCTACCCTGTCTCCTAACCCACACCAGGTCTTAGAGACGTCCGAAGCTGTCTCCTGCATGTGAACCAGAGATTTTCCTCTGTTTACCCAGCAGCCTTTACGTTTCTTCATATTTTACTGTATCTGAGAACGCTCGGAACATCAGAACGAGAAAATCCAATTTTTAAATTAAATATATATTTTTTTTTTAATCCCTAAAAACTCTGAATTTTGGCTCTCCCTGTTCTAAGTGTATGGATCAGACTATCCTCCAACTATAACTATAGATCAGTGAGAGAGTAATAACTGACTGATTAACATCATCTACATTTTTTTGCATAGGGAAATACTCGACATGGCCAAAATTATGTGGACACCCCTTCAAATGAGTGGATTCAGCTTTTTCAGCCACGCCCACCACTGACAGGTGTATAAAATCAATCACACAGACACGCAATCTCCTTAGACATAAATAGGTTGGCATTAGAATGGCCTGATCTTAAGAGCTCAATTACTTTCAATGTGGCACCAACATAGGATTCCACCATTTCAACTAGTCAGTTTACAAAAAAATTGAAATCAGGGCTGAACGACTGTGTCAAAATCCCCCTCCAGAGGTCCCAATCATTACCTCTGGCGAAAAGAGTGGTTGTTCAGACACCACGGTTTGTTACCCTTGGCTACAAACCAACAATGCATTAAGGAAGAAACTAAGAAGTTATGTTGTGAATGTGAGAGTCATAATTCAGCAGAACACATGTCATGTAATTTAAAGGACCTCATTATCTGAAGCACCTCACAGCAGAAGTAGACCCTGGAGTGTATATCTATGCCAGACCACAAGGGGGCGCCCATTGCTCAGCTGATCCCTGTATGCATGACTGCGCTGTGTTTGAATGAATATAGCGGCTCACAGTCACAGGAGAGACTGGACTTGTAGTGAAGGAACCAGGAAATATATAGAAACCCATGCATAATATTCACAGCCTTGCTTTTAATAGGTGGGGGGATGTCATCATGAAACTGAAATTTAAGAAAAGAATCTTGTGCCTCAACGGGGATTGTTATGCAGTTGGAAGTGAATGAAGAAGGATAATTGATGCAGCTCGGTCCGTTGCTACAAACTGCCACCACCCTTAGGAAGGTTTGTCTCTTTTTACCCGGCTGACTCCAAGCCTCCTGTGATGTTATATTCTGCAGGCCGAGCGGAATAGGCCTACGCTCAGACGAGCACCTTCGCCATGGGTGGCCTGAAGAGCTGCATTTATGTGGGTTTTTTCACCTCTTACTTATTTAATCAGAGTCATTATTTGGGTTAGTTTTCCCAGACCTGTTATTTCCAGGTATAAATCCGATACCAACTGAGAGGTAGCCTGAAAACCTGCTGGCTCTGCAGGACCAGGGCTGGCCAACCCTGGGAGAAATCCAGGTTTTATTGGTTGGAAAAAAACGCATTAAAAGACCAATCGGGATGAATGTGCCTGGCTTCACCCAAGGGTTAAAACAAGGATAATCTGCGCACTGTCTCTCTTCCGCGCTGATTGTCCAGGCCGCATCAGTGACACAGAGTAGGTGGCAAGTGAGGCTGTCAGGCATGCGTAAACAAGGCACTTAGCCTGAATTACTGTAGCCAATATCCAGCGCTTTATGTCCGCGCAGAATCCTGTCAAATTGTTTTTTGCTTTTAAGCACTTGACACATAGCTGGGAGCAAGCGAGCTTGCTAAGTAAGAAAATAATTACGGCAGGAGCGCGGCCCTTGTTGAGCACACGGTTTTAAAACATTCCGCGTGTTAGTCAGGATTCCTCCGCCCGGTTGTTCCTAACATGCATACGCTGAGTTGAGTGTGGTGCGTGCGCGGCCTTACTCCGCTGGCACAGATTCTCCAGGCTCTGTTCCTACACCTCGCGCAGGGGTGGCGGAGGCTGCGTTGGGGGCCGCGGAGGCCAGCCGGAGGTCACATTTGCATGTCTTGCTCCGGTGAGGGCCGCTCCAGACGGAATGTTAACAGTGGGCAGAGGCCCACAGGCCTTGGGAGAGGCGCCAGGCCCGGCTATTTCTGAATGCAAAGCTTTCACGGGTCCAGAGTGGGCTGTGTGGTCAGAATGCAAAGCTTTAAAAGTCTGCAGTCGCTCTGGAGAGAGAGCCTGTGATCGCCAGCTTTCGTGCCAGCTTGGATTTTATTTTATTTCACCCAAGCATTTTATAATATTTTTCAGCTCTTTGTTTGGTTCTTCTACCACAACTGCTCTGTTTTCCCTCAGAAATACGGTCTTCACTGCCGCTTAGATTTTTCAGCACACCACAACCACGTGCTTGCAAAACATGGTAAGGGTTACCGTTACTGTAATTCAACATGTGGAATTATCTGCTAACATTTGAGCTGGAAAATTGCATTTTTGTATAAACACAAGTGGGAAGCACGTGAGCGTAAAGCCCGGTAAACCCAGCTGACCGTGGCTGGCTGCTCCACCTTGAGTTCGGATATCTCCGCATGGTCAGATTGGCCTCTGCTGGTGTGCACTGAGCTCTTTTCTGCCACGCATGGGAGCTCAGTGTGAAATAAATCCTTTTGATTGGTTAAGCCGGAAGCCAATGCCTCCAGGAAATCAGTGAAAGGACACTATTCATCCAATGGGAGGTGGAGAGGGTGACAAACTTCCCGGCAACAGCCCCTTTGTGGTGTAATTATCATCCTAATGATATTTTCGGGGCTTCTTCATTTGGCTTCTGTGTTTTATTCTCATATCCCAAACGTGAATTAGTTTCTGAAATGCTACACCGCTTTTTCCTCTTCTGAAAGAGATCTCTGTACTGCCGTTATAGGCTTCCACCAAATGTATTAAAACCGATGATTTTACTAACAGGGTGTCTTAGTTTGGTGCTGGACTGAGTATCTATGTATTACAACAGTAGGTCAACTTGGGGGTGTTTTATTAGCCGTCATCAAATGTATCAGCTCCTTAACACACAAAGGCAATGTCCAAGCAATTAATAAGGTATTTTTGGCTGCAACCTGAAAGGTGCGTAGTAAGGAATTACACTTTGACTAAAAAAGTCAATTTTACCACAGTGGATTGTTGAAGAGAACATAAGACTGAAGAAGACATCTGTTTTGAGGTAATGTAGGTTGCTGTGCTGAAACAGGATGTCTTTCACAATTTTTGTTTGTTTGTCTATTTTAACAAATCCATTTACATGGTTAGATTTATCATCCAAATGAGGATGATAATTTTCCGATACGAACCTACGGGTGTTGCCGGGGGCACCCGAGCTGATGCGGACTCTTTAGTTGTCTACTGGAGTGGCAGGAACAGTAACAACTAACAACTGGTCACTTCCCTTCTGCTTACGCGTGGCAGTTGTTTTAGTGAGATACCTGTCGAAGAATAACTGTACATTTGGCAAGAAGCTAAGACACTTGCTAACCGTTGGCGCGGGCACCAACATTTTCAGAGAAATTGCTGATTGGTCTAAAACAGCTTGCTGACAGCGGGACAATTTTGTGAAGCTCTATGTTAGGTAGATATATGGGGCATATGGGGGAGGTGGCACCGTAGACCTTAGGTAGGGGCTTTACAGCCTTACATCTGCAGAGCACTGGGATCTCTGGGTCAGATCCACAAACCAAAAGTCACCTGAGAGAGGGGCGGTGACCACCACCACCCCCCTTCATGAGCTTATTTTTCCTGATCACACAACCTCACAGCTTTGAGTTGTGACCTCTGTTTTAAAGGCTACTTTTAGGGTCCCAATACTCTCCTTACAGCTTTGAGTTGTGACCTCTGTTT
>JAOYSI010058444.1:0-24317 GCA_025775065.1 Hiodon alosoides
GAATATAATAATTCGAAACTGACCACGTAGGTATCTAGTTGAACGTTATTATATTTTGGTGCTCCAATTATATTGGCAGCATTCGTGCTTAAATTTGTATCATTATTATCGTTGTTGAGTTTCAATTTATAATTTATTCCAATTCAATACCGGGAATTACATTATCATTTAATAACCCCTTCGCATTACATTAAATAGAGAGAAAGGAAAACAACCACTAAATAACTCTGCATCATGTTTTTAAATATTTAAAAAAAATATTTTGTCTAATTAATTAATTAATTTAATATTTTTGAGATAATCACCATAAATTATTTCAGTCTAGTCTTTCTACGTCGTTTTTATTACCTGCATGCAGACTTGTAGACATGAAGGCGAATGCACTGACGAGTCAAAAATTGTTGAAAATTGGATTTTATTCTTAAATTCTTTGCCTCTCCTCGTATTTATTTTTAATGTCTTAATAATAAATATATAGATGCAAAGTGATGCAAATTTGTCTCCCTCAAAATGTCTGTACCAAAGCTAAACATAAACAAAATAAAAATAAGTAACAATAATTGATTGGCAATGTGTTTAGTCAAGCCATAGATGTTTTTACAACTGCTTTGTAACAACAACTCATAAATATGCATTGAAAAGTAAACTATAATTACGCCAGCAATTCCTTGAGCAAGCTGCTCTAAAGAAAGCGTTATTATCAGGTGATTTTATGCATGTGTTTAATTTAGGCTAACCCTCTGATGAACCCACGTTGCCACTCTCACAGCGTCTGACGTCAGGCTATTTCTATTTTCACTTTTAGTCAACCAAGAGTAATTTATGAATTACAAACTCGTTCTTTTTTAATTGTGTAAAAGATAACCCTGATAAAACCCAGACAAAAAAAAAATCAACTAAGGGAGAAAAAAAGTTATTAGATTAATAGAATTTGGTTTTATAAGACACGCCATATATGATTCAGAATTTGAATTTTGCCATTTTATTGCCGAGCATTTTATAGAAATCATTTGTGTGCATTTAATCAATTTACAACACCTATCACCGTTCCTTGACATCGTCATATAATCACGTTTATGTTGTGTGTGTGTTACATTGTAAATGTATAACGTGTTAAAAATGATGTTCATGGTTATATAGTTTCATTATGTCTGCAAAAGTATGCCAATGTAGATTATACAATTAATTTAAAGCAAAATATTGTCTTAGTCTTATATTTCAACTGATGCGACGTTTTGGTTGTCGAAGCACTTATTTGAATTTTCGAAAAACCTTTCATTTTGTGTTAAAAATTTGCCACACGTTAAAAGAAATGTTTTTTTTCAGGTCTTTATGGATTGCATTCCGGACGTACATTTTAACTAGTATATAAGGCACAAAATACATATACCTATAGATAGATACAGATATGTGTGCTCCTGCACTCGAGAATGAAGTTCATTTTACAAAATACTTTAATAAAAAATACCAGGTTACCACTCTGTACACTTTGGTCTATAACCTCCTCACGTGTATTGCGTATTCTTCAATTATTTTTGTTTAATGTATTTATTTAAATACTTTAGAAGTAACAAAACATCTCGCAAGCATTAACAATTGATAGAGTGGGAACATAAACGCTTCACTTCTCCTGTTAGAAGTTTTTGGGGAAATGATTAACATCCCTATTCTCTTCAGTTCTTGGACTTGACAGTGCAATTGAACCGCCGACCGAGCAAGTCGAATACAGAATGTAAAGTCTACTATCGGCCTTCTCCACCGCTCGGGGGTCAACTCCGATCGAGATCGAGGGCGCCACAACCAGCGTTTTTGGATGAGGAAGGCAGCACGATATTTTTATATTTAAGATATTTTGCAATGGAACTTTCCACGACAACTACGGTTCACAACTAAGGTTTCCTAAACAAATCTTACATATTTTATCGTATTTACATGACAAAGTTGAAAAACACAAGCCGTAAAGCGCAATCCAGAACACAATACCCTAATTGATTATTAAATAAAGAATGCTTACTTCTGAATCTGAGTGAATAATGATTCCTCGTAGCCCAAAAATGCGAAGCAGGAGCATCAGCGGAGCGAGTGTTAATATAGGTTCCAGTACGGTAACTGTAAAGAGAGACACCACTGGAAATCGGTTCAAAAAGTCAAAATAACTGATTTTCATGGCAAACCGTGAGCTAACACCAAATCTCAGGAGTATACTCGGCGACAGTACAAAGACAAGACAAACGCGTATTATTTAAACAGGTGATGACAATCCTCAGCTGTTTTCAGTGGTCCGCATTGTATTGGTATTTTATTTCCAAGATGGGGTTATCTTGCCTTTGAAAGCTGATCCTGTTTTTCTTTCATGACCAAATCTGAAAGTCGTTTTCTCACCCCCCATTTCTGGTTCCGTCATCCCGCAGTCCAGTTCTCGTTATCCCTTTCCCGAATCCATTGTCGTTGTCTTTTCTTGATCCATCCGTTTCTTTCGCTATCCTCCAAGCCTCTAGTCTCTCTCCAAGAGCTTCCTCTTCTGACAGCCCTCGTCTGCAGTGACGTCACTTCAGCAGCAGCCTGCTGAGTGACCAATCACAGGCGTGTGTGGAAACGAAAGGTGCGCGCGCGCGCGTGTGTGAGGAATTATAGTCGTCTTTTCTTGCCCATCTTTAAGCATTGATTACTCACGTTGCACATATAACTGTTAAGCTTGTGAAACGTTGTTACTTGTATATTCATTTGATAAATACACACACACAACACACACGCGCGCACAAACACGCATACACAGTTACTGTATCATTTTTTGCGAGCACTGATACATAGTCTAAATTGATATAATTAGTTTATATCATATATTTCAGGTATCATATCTTGCAGGTATTCTATCTACTTAAATAAAACGCAGGCAATCAACACGAAAACAATATGTGTCTTATTCCCCCCCACCCCCCATTGATTTATTGATAATAATTGCTAAACACCACAAATCTCATCACTGAAAGACGATTGGGTTTATGATGATGGAATGACTGCAGAAAGCCATTCAGCAAGAGATTTAACGATTAAAATCAACTAATAAGACAAGGCCTTTTTGATACAGTCTGCGGGGGAAATCCTTACGGTCCAGGCACACATACGTACAGACATTATGATTAACACTTTTACTTCGGATGGTTTCACCAGAGGTACGAAATATGCCAAAGAAAATATAAAAGATATTTGTGTGTCTGCATGTCGGCCAGCTTGTGGAAACGCCTTTGTTGATTAATATTAATTAATTGATTTTTTGGGTTTTATATAATTTTTACATTTTATAAAAATATATAATGGTGCTTAATTGTTTTCGGCTAGTTTTAGTGTGTATTGTTTATCTTATTCGTTATGTTTACGATGGTGTTTATTAGCCGTTTTCTGCAGGTTATTTAACACTGTCCCATCCAACCAAAAAATAACCTATTCATAGGGCAGCCTACCGAGTGTGTTTTACACCACATAATTGTTTCCCGCGTTTGCTATTGAATTGCATCTGGTCCAATGACGCTGAAATAAAGACGCCAGTCCGACTTTCAGCCTGAATATTTTTCAAAAGCTCCAAAAGGAAAAAGGCCCTCTTTTTCACTGTTTGTCTATATTTCTCAATACCGTCACAGTGAGTGAACGTGTCTTGCAATCTAACTACATCCAAATTCTTAGGTCAGTCACAATAAGGCTGTGTTGTCCCTTTATAAGCGAGAAAGCTTATTGTTGCTCCCTGCTACAATAAACGCAGACAATCATACCGTCGGCCCTAAAACACTTCTAATTGGGTTGACAGTCAAATTCTGTCCCAGGAAAAACATTAAAGGAAACATTAAAAATGATCAAATCAAAATCAAATTTGATTTATCAAGATTGAATACATAAATGTAGGCTAGCACAATTCTCTTGATTGCCTTCGTCACAGTTAAACTGTGAAAATGAAGGCTCTTTTATTTTATACATTTCAAAGTATTATTATTATAATTATTATTATAATTATTATTAATATTATCGTCATTGTTTTTGTTGTTGTTGTCACTTGTTGATTATGTCAAATGTCTTTAATCATTTACGACGACAAAGTATGTTCTTTTTGATAGAATCAAATGGTCAGCACTATAAATTTAACACCCTCTTAAAAATTCAAATCAAAATCGTTTCCAAGTATTTCCGTTCGTCTCCCCCCACGTTCTCTTCTGATAGACGTATGAGCATCTGGAGCTTGCAGAAGCAATTGCTCCTGATAAACACTCTTGTGTTTGAAGGCGATCTACGAGGAGAATTACAAGGAAGTATAATTTTTTGAGGAAGAGGCCTATGAAATGAGGCATTTGACAAAACTGCCCACGTAGGACTATACGTCACCTGTGAAACGCTGTTTTCAGTATTTCAGTTCTTATCTCTTCATAAAAAACAAATCGTTTGTCATGTCTTAAATCTGGATTAATAGAATCACGTAATTAAAACATGTAGACATATTCGTTTTATAAAGTTTATTATTTTTTATGTAAAGGTTAAATAAAATGTTTTAAAAAGTTATATGTATTACTCACATAACAGTTAAATCAATTGAATTAGGTGTATCATATACTGAATTCACACTTTTACAACGTAGCGTATTTAGGTTTTAAAATTATTTAGGAGTATCCTAAAGATAAAACGTGACAGATGGAACGCTTAATTGCAACATTGTAACAGTAAACGTAGAAATATAAACACATCTGAAAAATTAGGAAACATAATTTACTTTTCCATCGTCAAAATACTACACCATATCTAATCAGCACAATCAAGGTCAATTCCATGCATCGGAATATACATACTTTTTACTCTCGACTCGCGCAATAATCCATTAAATATATAATTTAAGTATACAAGTAAAGAAACGATCGCAACTAGTGTTTGTACATCTTAATTTATTATTATTATTATTACTATTATTATTATGTTTATTGTAATTTATTATTAGTATTAGTAACATAATTAGTAGCAGTAGTAATCGAAGTAGTAACAGTAGTAGTAATAATAATAAGGATTAAATAACTTAAACGTCAAATAGATGTTTTGTCTTCGTCATGCTATAAAGATTAAAACATTTTCTGGTAGGTCTATTGTTTTACTTAGACGGATGATTTAGTTTTTTGGTGGGAGCTTGTGCTACTAAAAACACTGAGACTCGACGGGAGACAGAGGGAAGCTTGAGGACTGATAAAGAACTGGTCAGTTCTTAACCTCTGACCTTGGGGCATTGTTATTTGTATTATTAAGTGTTCGTTTTCAATGAATGTCCAGCCTTTCAATTCTGTTGAGGTTATATAAGGTTAAATTAAGTCCTCGTGTCTCTATTGTTAGAAGTATTAAAAGCTTGTTCAGTTTCCTGGTTGATCTTACCAATAGGACAATTGTTCCAACAGATAGTTAAATCGTTAACCGGTAAATTTAACTTAAATATTGATTGTTAAATGCCCACGTGTCTATCACCGTCTGCCCTTAAAAAAATAATGACCTGTTTAACATTAATATGAATGTTATAGTTACACAGGTTACCACAAGCAATATATTTTGTAAAGTAAGATGTAGCGTATATGTAACCCATTCAAAAAACATTTTTAACATTTTAGTATGATTGGTATTTTGTATCATGGTGTCATGGTATTTTGATTAATAACTTCAACAAATATGTATCGTATTTTCCAGTTCCAGTGAGATCCCATATCTCTGCCGCAGCAGTTAAAGATATGCTATTCTTTGACAATACTGACCTCTAGCGTTGTTTTTCATTTTTAATAATTTCCGATTTATTATATCGTTTTCTAATTACTACGATTCGCCGATATCGATGCATCACGGCTAAATTGTTCCGACACACGGCATCCATGTTGAAACCGTAATCTTTATATATTTTAAATCATCAAAGTGACGCCCAGGAAATGTTACCAGCGCGTTTCAAAAATGCGTTTTTGGAGTTACATGCACAACAGAGAAATCTTCCAGAACAGTCTGCAGCCATTACAAAACCGACTTCTGATACAAGGCAATGTTGAAGGTGATTGTCTCGGAAATAATTTTTCAGTACATTTCATTCGTGTCAAATTTCCCGTTGATCTCATAATTTTTATTTCCTGCGTGAGATTCTGGTCTTGCAAATGGGAGACTCCTGGTCCGAACAATGTCGCCCTGGACCCGTTTGAAATTGAAAAAATAAATAAATAAACGTACGATAGCATTTTGCATTTCTATTTGTTTCCCTTCGTGAATGATAGTCTCAACACAACACGTTACTCCGCTTTCATTGGGAACATAAAAAACATTTTTATATATGGAGTATAATTTGGTTTTAATTCGAGTAGTCTGACTAACGTTACTGATGAAAATACTACGCCAGCAATGCACTTAGGGTCTTGTTAAAATAGTGTAGCTGATCTAGAGATACGAAAATACCGTACGCCCATTCCCCCGCACAAACAAAATGAATGAATGAATGAATGAATGAATGAATGAATGAATGAATGAATAAATAAATAAATAAATAAATAAATAAATAAGCTAAGCTAAGCACAGATATCACACACACCGATAATAAATTATCTTACCTTAAACTTATATAGGTGTGAATCAAAGTGGAATTCTTGGTAAATAATTTTGGCTATAAACTTGTCATTCGCTCCCTCCCGAACGCGAATTTCACTTATACAAGCACATATATATGAAATATTTCATTGTCAGACATTTGTAACAACAAATTAAAAAAAAAAAAAAAAAAAAAAAAAAAAATAACAAGATATCATACAAATAACAGACATTCCGGTAAAATACCAGCAGGGTGGTAACCCAGTGTAAGCCTTTTCCTTTAACCCCCTTTTAAAAGACAGAAACCGTTACAGTCTACTCCATGACATTTGACTTGAAAGTGTCTGGAACAAAATAGATGACAGTTCCAAATATAGGGACGTTTGGGGGGAATTTTGGCGCACAGACCATGGTTCGGACAAATACTTGTACTTAATTAGAAAATCCTCAAAATGTTGCCTCCGTGCTAAAATGTTGGAAAATGTTTGGTATTGGATGTTTTTAAAATATATTTTATTTCGTGTTTTATAATGTTTTTTGGGTAGAACAATAACAACACACTAAAACAAATCTTACCATTGGAATCAGCAAGGGGTTGCGGATGTAAGGTTACAGAACTACGAGAAATACGCGTTTGGCTTCAAATTTGGTAACATTTGTAAATTACATAAATCATTGTATTCGCTGTTTTTGTAATAATTTACTCCCGTGCCGTTACATGAGTAGTTTGATCATGTAAAAATGATTTGCCAAATATTGCTTCGACCCATACGAAATTATCTTGCAGGAATTTTTTTCTCACACACTGCAGTTTTGTTCGTGATCTTCACAGTATCCCATCTTTATACATTGTATTGTGTATGGTATTGGTCTAGAAAAACTGAAATCACCCTTGCATCGTATCGCAACCTTTTTACCTTGACGCGCATTGTATGGCTGAGAAGTCAACGATTTCCAACCCTAATAATTACTGTGCTCTTTTTGTTTTGTATAGTATACGTTTTGGCCTACATCCTTTGAGAAAATCTAACACTATAAATAACTACACACAACGTTGGCCTTATCTGCACCAAAATCTTTTGTTTTCAAGCCGAATACAACGATGTTGTTGTCGAAAATTACTTATCTGACATTTTTTCTAAATTTGACAATGTAGCCTATGCACTTTGTTTCAAAGCTATGCAAAGCTAATACGTTATATTTAATGGACATGTCGTTAGAATATCCTTACATAAAGAAAATTATTTTGGAACATATTTGCACTTTAGATTAGGCTGTACTATTTTCTGTATTTTTATCCACGGTATATCTTAAAAGTTAATTTAATGCAAAGGCATCGGAGCAACTTGCGGAAATAAATGTTTTCTGTTACAGTGAAAGAAAAGAAGGAACAGTATGGACCTTTTCTTTCACTGTGTTTTTCAATCCAAGCAGTTCTCTGTCTTAAACCAATTTCACTTAAACCAACTGACATTGGTGCCTGCACACCAAGACTACACGCGATTCATTTACATAAACTACATCAACACTACAAAAAAAAACCCAACTCGGAAGTTCGGAAGATGAGGCGTCATTTCCCTGTCAATCACCCCTTAGTTTCAGTCTAAATATACGGCTTCTTTGAGTTTCGCACAAAAATAAATGTTATAATTAAGCATATAACTATTTATAATTTACCAACCTCACCACCAAAATGCTCAGAGTTTTAGGCGAATAGCTAAACACCAATGTAGGTCCAAATCGAAGCGAATTTGAACATTCGACCATTCACCGTTTATTTAAAACATTATTGCGTGGATCAACAATAGGTGTGCTCTTTTTAACAGGAATAGGACAAGGATGGGACCATTTGACACTTCTGGGCTGATGTGACACTCTAGGTCATGAAATCCAATACATTTTTTTCAACATTTCTTTATGATAATACATTTATTACATAATTATTTGCAAGTTATTGGCAACACCGTCCAGCCAAGATTCTGTTCTGTTTTTTTTCCTTGTCATTGAGCAATAATAAATACTTTTCAATGAACGACTTGGGGTAAGTAATTTCTTTAAACCCGTCGAGTTTGTGTATTACTATCCACCAACACTGTAGGACGTGTTGAAATCTCGTCTGGCACAGCATCTGTGCTAATATAAACAGTTTGCAAGTCAAAATTAGTAGAATGAAAGCAATTCAACGACTATGTTAAGTCATAATTAACTTATTTTACATCTGTATCTTTATTTGACTTGATATGAATTTTTGCTGCCTCTTGGCCAGATTGGCATTCTAAATGAGAATCAGTTCTCAATGCCGGATAAACGCCCGGCAAGATAAAGGTTTAATGATGATGATGGAAAGACAAAACCATGATAGCGGATATGCTAAAAAGACGTTGTTACCCTCATCGTTAAATTAAATCGGCTGAGAAGTAAATTTATAGAAAGGTGAAACATCAGCTAAATCAGAAATATTGATATAATAACAAATATAACAACAACAACGATAACAATATCACAAAATATTAAAGAAGGTCTTTAAAACATTATTACTGAATATTTATCGAAAATTTTTGTTCAGAGTTCATATTCAATTACCAGGATACTGTCGTTTACAAATTAAGATTCAATTTGTGTTGTTAGGCCAACATCTTTTTACAAAACGTTGAAATGTCATTCATTTAAATAATCTTAATTTAATGGCTTTGTTGAGCAGATCGACTGGCATAAATTGCTAATTTATTGTTGAAAGCTGTGACATGTCAGTTTCACTGTCCATAAAGGGGGATGTTTCGCAATTGTTTTCAAATAATGGAATGTACTATACATGTCCTAGTCATCTGATGTAGTAAAATTCTCAACACACAGCCGAGTTCTCCCGGTACTTTGGCACAGTGAAAGCAGGGGACCCCCTCCATCAGATGCGGGGACACTTTTGTCCAGAACTGTCAATAGACTCAACATCCCTGGACACAGAGCAACATTAGTGTTCTCTATGGGTTTTATGTTTTTGTCTTCTTTAAAATTGTAGAAGGCACTTTGTTCTTATTAAACTGTCAGCTCGTTCTTTTCATGCTTGAGAATTTTAAATCGTCCTTCAAGTCTAAATTGCTTAAGGGGCCGTTCTAACGATCAAATACGCCTAGCACCTACAGAGAAAATAAAATCACGAATAACTCATAGACGGCCAGGATCCATTCAACCTGAGGGTGAGGATGTTTTAACCACAACTAAACGACGGAATGCGTTGGTCTTGTTTTGCTTCTATACTACTTAATGTTCACTCACATGAACCCATCGTACTCTACTGCCATGAATGTAGGAAGGTGTATCTCTTTAACATGAAAGTTCGATAAGATAAGAATCATCAATTCGATAAAAAAATCAAAAAAAGGTTTAAGATACGATTGTGCAATGTACTTGTAGTTGCAATGTAAATAAAAGGCTGAATAAATATAAATCAAAGAATGGACCGACCAACCAGCAATGGGCAATGAAAAGCAGAAATAAAGCATAATTAATCATTTATTACAAAAATTTAAATAAAATTGCCTTACATTTTTGTATAAAGTGTATATATACTTTACCGAATAGTCTCTTAAATCATAGAGATACAGTTCCGTCGTGGACATCGGAGCAGCTTGAAAGACTTAATTTAGAACTGCAGGCAAAATCATTGTTTTTCTACCGCAAGCACTTACCTGTAAACGCCATTAAATGTAGTGCTTCTCGTGTCATAAAATTTTAGTGCCCTCTTCTGGCCAATTGTATAGATGACTACGCCTTGTTCGGCGTTAGTTTAGTCTTTATTATGTTTACCAGTTGTTTGACAAAACAAAATATAAATTGTGATAATTATATAAAGCAAATCGACTGCTTATTTAGGGAGATATTTTTTAAATAACTAAGACCCAACCCCCGACCACAGAGTTCAATAGGTGGGTACACGAGTAAAGGGAAATCAGAGAAATGAAGGGGTTTTGGTTATAATATACTGTATATATCTCTATAACATGCACACAGCTTTATACGTTCCTAATAAACAGCCAACTACAATTTCTTCATAAACAAATTTCAAAGGGGAACAAATTTATTAATCATGCTATGTAAATAGCAAAGGCTTATATAGACTCATACGGTAAATGTTTGTGTATCAGGTTTTCACGAGGACCTTTGTGAAACCCTTTCTGTAAATTTTACATTCTGATGATCAATTAGGGTCGGTTTTCTACATATCCGTAATTTGGAGGTAGAATAGTTATATGTCAATCACAATTTTATAGTATTGAATTGTATTGCTTTTAAAATATATTTAAATATGCTTGCAGTGATCATAAAACATTCAACAGTTGCATGGCATTCAGAAATCTCTCTGGGGTAATACCTTTTGAATCCACGACAGCCTCAGCGAAGAAATTCATACATTTCATCGTCACATGTAAGTGGAGGAGTAGTTGAAGGCAACCAACAAACAACAAGCACGAGAACGGTGATTAGGCTACAAACAATAAATAAAAGCGACCGCGGCAGGACTCGAACCTGCAATCTTCTGATCCGAAGTCAGACGCCTTATCCATTAGGCCACGCGGCCTAAACACTAACAATGGCTTAAAATGTATAAATAGGAAACTAAATATAAAATTTACTCCCTAAATATGAAATAAATATAGTACACTATAACTTACAGTTAATTCCCCTCGAAACACGTGAAAATAGATATTGGTTATTAAATCAGTTTGTTTAATTTTTTCGATGACTCAGGTATGGTAGGATAAAGACACAATGTATTGTTAGTAACATGTCGCCAAATGTGAACTGTCCGCAAGTAAATTACCATAGTACCATTGCAGTTTCATGGGCCAGTGGCGCAATGGATAACGCGTCTGACTACGGATCAGAAGATTCTAGGTTCGACTCCTGGCTGGCTCGAAACGTTTTAATGAACTTAGAGTCCCCGTTATGACCTTAGAAAACACTAAACATTATTTGCAGTTTAGAAGGGGCATTTTTTATGAAATCAACTAATTTACATTCAGTAATCGGAGTCAGGCATCTAGCTTTACAGCTTAAAAATTTTACAATAATTTATATTGTCTGCATCCAATTTCCTAAAGATCGTGTTTAACAGTGTGACACGCAAAGCAGCTAAACTTCCGGTAGTAATCACATGACAAATTGAAATACGGATAGCGTGTCAAAAGGTTTGACGTTTCCCCAGGATTCCTGTCCAAACGTCTTTACGAACCAAATCCTATTATTGAAAAAATCCTATTAGCCGTTAGCCATGCTGCTGATCAGACCATGGGGAATTACTCCACGCATCGATATCTCCAAATCTCACTCCTTTCTACATTTCAATGTAGGGTTGAAACAGCTCATTGCTAAGGTTGATAGTCCGCGGTAGGGAATCAACCATAAATTAGTGAACTGCTACTTAGTTTAGCTACATTCATAAATTATAGTTTGAGGACAGAAGACTGGCAACAATAACGTGAGAAGAAACTCAATTATGAAGGGTGAAGTATCTACATCTACTGAACAGTAAAAAGTTTCGACCATTCCTTGCAATACTTAAAGAAAAATACAAACCTACAAAACGTAAATTAAAACGTACTTTTAAAAAACCGCAGGCTAAGTTTAATTAACAAATGCAAAATAACGGCTAAAATACTGCAGACATAATGTAGTGATAACGCACAAATTAAGCTAATAATTTTGACATTTTACATTTATTTATAGTCATAATATCATACATAGTAGAAAAAACTAGTGAAAAATTAATTTTAGGTTAATTTACTGTGAGAGACAGACCCAAACAAATAACATGGTTTGTAAACAGATAAATGTAAATGGTAAACTATGGTAAGTCAGTTCTTTAAATCAATATACACCCCAAGGTGCATTATGAAAATGGAGACACAAGGTCCTTTATTTAAACAGGATTTTTCCGCACATCAATTATTCCTGAGTTAGAGAATAAGGGCCCAGTGCTCAGGCCTGATCTAAGCAATTCCCTTCGTGGTTTAGTTAGGGGCAGAGTCAGAGGTCCACCTCTGTGTCCCGGGGACACACTTGGTGGGAGGACCCTGTTTACCAGGATCTCACAGGCAGCACGTTGCCGGAGTTCTTCCATTCCGTTCTGGTCCTCCGTTGGGAGAGATGAGCGCCTCCATGTGGGAGGCAGAGGGGCATGCACCAGGTCTCGCATCCCCTCCCTGGACTTCCGCACTTTTTCCGGTTCCGCTGCACATTTGGCATTCTCCTCCAGCCCTCTGGTTGTTAGCCTCTCAGCACTGCTTACTGGCCACCCTTCACAACCTGGCACTGAAGAACAGTCGCACCGAGGTGCAGAAGAATTTATTCAGCTCCACTAAATATTACTGTAGCAACACACACACATGGATTTGGAAACCCAGTCTATACAGTGAGGCTTGCCATTACCTTTGCCTTGTTCCCCCGATTGGCCAGTCTGTCCAGACAGCTCCCTTAATTTATTGCTTAGTTCCTGGTTGGCCCACTTGCAGTGGTTCAACTCCTTGCCAAGGTTGTGTATCCAACCCTCATACTGCCGCTGCCTTCCTGCTAAGCCCTCATCCATTTGTTCTATGAGAAGAAGGTAAAGTATGTGATTCAAATGTTGTAATACGCTTATAATATTGTATAGACCCATAAAATATGTTTGACAATGTGTTGTTGCCCCTATCATCTTAGTAGTTCTCTATGAACAGACGCATACTCTCCTGACGCGTAGGAAAAGGCCGGAACGAACATTATTGCATGTATTCCCAAACCTCTACCTTTAAGACTGAACAGCTGTGGCTACTGTACAAGAGAAGAGGACTTTTTGAGTTTCGAGGTAGAATTAGAGTAACTGCTTCACATTGGCACATTTACGTGGTGCTTGAAGACACTTGCGATACTGCTTTGCCCACCTTGGCACTGCTGTAGTAGAAGCTGGACGTTCCTTTCATGCTCCTTCTGCTGTTGCGTGAGGCGGCGGTCGGCTTCCAGCTGCTGTCGCTCCAGTGCCGCCTCCAACCACAGGACGAGTTGCTGCTGCTCCTCCACCCGCATTTCGAACTCTGCCAGGGTCACCTGTAGCCTGCGTTCCTCTTCACGCAAAGACACCACCTGACACGTGCATGCCCAAATTCACACACCAGTTTTCATTACACCACGTACAAAGCCACCATATCTGAGGTCCTTATCAGTGATACCCAAATACTATATAACTGACATACACACATAAATATATACACACACACTGCTCTCCCAAGTTTAATCTTCTCACAAACTCTCAGCAGTCTTAATTCTGTTTCATGAATTCCTGTGGCCATAAAGGAGGGCTGCTGGAATAGGGATGGAATGGAGAGGAACAACGAGGAACTGACCTTATCAAAGTATTTACAGAGCAGGGCGCGTGTCTCAGAGGCCGAGAGGTAGCTGAGCTTGGCCATCAGGTTCATCTCCCACTGGGACAACATGCTGGCAGATGCTCGCAGCTGCCTCTGTCGCTGGGTGATGGCCTCATTCTTGTACTCGATGGCGGCATCCAAGGCCTCAATGGCTTCATCCAGTTGGAACAAAGTGCGTTCCTCCTGAGGTAAGGCAGGAACAGAATCGTGTTTTGAGGCCTGATCAGTTCAGAGCAGCATTTATGAGATCCTGATGCAAGCTGAGCAAGGCATACCTCAGGGGAGAGGAGGCTGCCCTGTCGTAGCTTGTCATCCAACTCTGCTCTTTGCTTCAGGAGCTGGTCCTTCTCAAGGCGCAGGTTGGAGATCTCCTGCCGGATTTGCTGGGAGTCCTGGGCACTGCTGCTGCGGAGCTGGCCGTTTCTCTCGCTCAGCTCACGCTCCAAGGTCTCAATGCGTCCCGACAGCATTAACAGGTCTTTACTTAAAGCCTTTTCAAATAGAAAGCAAACTTGTATAAGAACATAGTATGGGAGACTGAAAGATAGTAAATCCATCAGGTTATTACGGCCATTATTTGAAAACGTGAAAATAGATTCATAGCATGCTTTTAATGGCAGGGGACACCGGAGCAAGTTAGAAATGATGAAGTTTTTAATGCCGTGAAGCACGCAACTACACCAAGCTAACAAGTAATAATTTCTCACAATTCATACAGCTATCCTACAAACACATCTGCAACCCATTTACATACAGTACTGTGCAAAAGTCTTAGGCACCCTAGCTTAACTACATAAATGTAGTCTCTGATCTTTATTTTTTTTTCTTCAGCATTACTGTGTCAGTAGAAAAAAGCAATTTAAATTAATTTTCCAAAAGAAGAACAAGAGTTCTGCAGATGGTATGGCTTCCACAGAGCCCCGATTTCAACATCATCGAGACTGTCTGGCTGTCTCGCTTACTTCTGTCTGTCCAGGTAATTCTGTAGAAATCTGAACTGTGGAAAGTTCTCCAAGATGCTTGGAATAATTTACCCGCCAATTTTCTTATAAAACTGCTCGACAGTGTACTTAAGAGAACTGATGTAATTTAAAACGAAAAGGGTGGTCACACCAAATATAGATTTGATATATTTATCTGGTGTATTTTTTACAGTTTACTGCCATTTATAGTATTTTTTTATACACAGAAACTTTTCATTTCATTATTTTTGAAAGCATCTTCGCCATACAGACTTTTGCACAGGTCTGTAGCTAGACTTTGACTGATGCGATTTTAGTACTTTTCTGATGGCTGTGGCAGCAGTAACTCCAGTTCACACACCTTGCAACCCCTAGTCTGCTGTTCCAACTGGTACACAGTATAACTCGCAGTTAACTTACTTGGCTAGAGCGAAGCCTCTTGGTCTCCAGGCCACTGCGCTCCTGCAGTAGTGCTTCCTTCTTGGCCAGGATTTCCTCCCTTTTTGTCAGCTCCCCTTCCAGATCCTCCAGGCCTTTTCTCTGCTCAAGCACCTTCTCCATCTCCTCATCCAGCCAACGCTTCTGTTCCTCGATCTTCTACAGACACACACGTAAAGTAAAAAAAATTTTTTTAGTTCAGGCTAATTAAGATGCTTGTGTAACCAAGAAGAAAAGCATAAATTCATATTTTGCATGTCTACTTATCTGAAAAGCATTGACATGCTAAATCATGATTTGAAAAACACAAAAATATGACCGTGTCATGTTATAGAAAGCTGGCCTACAGGAAAAGAGGAATTCAGTTACGGTTCGACTGAACGTTAGAATGGGCAGATCAAGGGACCTAAGGGACCTCTGAGCGAAGTGTGATTGTTGGTGCCAGCATGTAGTAGAATATAGACAAATAAGAATCAGTGCAATTGCATCTGAGTAAACCTCCAGTTGCATAACCCCAATCAAACAGGTAACTAATCAGGTGGGTATATGACTGGTTACCGAGTTAACCAATCAAAGTGCAGTTTTTGGGCAACACGCTCCTATACAAAGATATGAAACCCAATGTGTGCCATGAAAACACACCCCGCAATTTTCTTTCTTGTTCTTCGTTGACAGTAGTGGCACTAGGTGACAGGAGTGGCTAGGTCGTTGGCAACTACACCAATACCCCAGGGTATGAGTTGTGAGTGCCTTTATGACTTTTTCGCCACCCCAGTTGTACTCCGCTGTTATCTGACAATCAGTAGCTTGTCTGTCATCCTGCCCAAGACTCAAAAGCCTCTGTTGGTCTCTGCCATCAAAAAGCTGTTTCTGACCACTAGACTGCTGTTGGCTGGATGTTGTTTAAGTGGTGAACCATAATCGATTCACCAGTGACACTGTCGTGTGAAAACCACAGCAGGGTTGCCATTTCAGACATACTTATTCCTTGGCACAAATAATCAATCTCCGTTCAAAATATCTTATCTTGCTCATTCTCCCTGTGAATTTCACACAAACAGAATCCAGAGGTACCTGCTTACCTGCTTCAAATAGTGTAGTCTGAAAACATGCGGTCACAGACTGTGCACGTCTGTATGTATGTTAATGTGTGAACACCACCACAGCATACCTTAAAACCTGAAATACCTTGTGTTAGTTAACCTGCTAACCTTGTCTGCTTTGACAAGAACACAAATTGTAATTTATTAACAATAAATTGTGTCTTGTAACTTGTCGTCAAAATCCCTTATTTCAGTTATGCTCCTGGAAATGCCAACCTGCTGCTCCTCCAGGGAGATAACAGATCCATTGCTCCCACTGCGCCTCTTCCTCTGGAAAGCAGCAATTTCCTCAGTCTTTATCCTCAGAATCTTCTGCTGCTGCTCGTTCTTTATCTCCAGCTCCTGCCCATGACAGGATGTGACACTCAGTGAATAAAAGAAACTTAGTTCCAGAGCTACACCATAAGTGAAGGTAATTAACTGAGGCCATTTTCTCGTCACCACCCTACCCCCATTCCAGCTGAAATGACATTTAATGGAAAAGTTTGAATTGTTCTCTAGTGATTACAGTGGCGGCACAAGGGCGTATGGCGCACCTTCACCCGGTGCTTCCCCCTCTGCATCTCGCTCTCCAGGCGACGCTTCTGCTGGCTCTCCTGGCGCAGACGGCGCTGGAGCAGGTCCTGCTGCTGACGCATGCTCTGCACGTTCCTCTCCAGCTCCAGCACGCGACGCTCAGTCTGAACAGACAGGGAGGCCAGCTGTGCCGTGTCCCGCTGCTTCTGCTTCAGGACCTGGCCGGCCACACACACAGCGTCACCACAGCCTGGAAAATGTTACTTCCAGGCTAACAAATACCGTTATACCTAGGTCTGGGGTCAGATAACGCCCTAATCATCTGTATGGAAGTATGGGAGTTGTGATTTTCAGCTCATCATTAGACTAGTTTAGGGGGGCCAAACCTGGACTTTGCTCTGCGCTGCTTCTATCTTCCTCCGGCACTCCTGTGCTTTGGACCTGTCATCTGGGCCTCGGGTGTCCTGCACCTCCAGGTCCTGCAGCTGTCCCTGAGCCTCAGCCAACTCGCCCCGGGCCACCTCTGCCTCCCGCTCCAGCTCCGAAATCTTCCGGCTGTACTGTTTGTTCATGGCCTGAGCGTCCTTCCCTGCAGCCACAAGCCAGGCCTTAGCTACACACGGTATTTATTAAAGCAGAACTAGAAGCCCCACTAACATTACTAACTATGAACACGTGAACCCAGTGGACTACTACTGATGAATACTTTAACTAAAATATTACCAACTACCCATTATATAGACATTTTCAAGGTCATTTCAGCAAAAAAAAATGTATAATCATATTTTAAATAATTATTGATAATAATTATCAAATGTGTGTTTGGTAGAAAGGAATCAACACTTCATCACTACAGTTACTCAATACGATTCTGAAGAGATATGATCTGAGGTGGAGACAGAGAGAGACAATACAGGAACTCCACCTGTCTTCACCAGCTCTCTGATGAGCTCCTCCTTCATGCGGATGTTGATGGACAGTTCCCGGATCTTCTGCTGCGCCTGGAGTAGCCCCCACTCAGAGCCCCTCTCTCCAGGACCGCTCCCGAGGGAGTCCCGTAGAGACTTTCCTCCGCCACTGCAGTTTGCTAATCAGAGGAAAAATTGGGATGTATAGTCACAGGCAGAATGGGGATCGTACTCAATGAAGTTGAGCGACAACGGTTTAACAGAAAGGACAGCAGAGCTGTTGAAACTAGTAATTTAGGACAGGTAATAGGCATTGCCCTTTAGGAAGAAAACTTCAATTTACTTAGGCTTTATTGAATGAATCCACATTAATTCTGTGAGGGCTATTTGCGATACTGAACTCACATGTGTGCCACTGGTAGGGTAAAGGCTGAAGACAGCCTGTCTCTGGCAGTAGTGATAGATTGCTCTTCACTCTGCCTACTAACGCTCCACTTTGGTACTCCCGCTTAACCCAGGACAGAGGTCTGCAAAAGATAACCAACTCTTAAAACTAACAAAAAAACACTTGTATTCATTGGTTTGCTACTAAAACCTGAATTTACACAGTACAAGTGACAATACAATTGGAAACCGGAGATACTAAAATATTCTACCATTCTCAAGCCAAAACAAACTTTAACAGAAAAGTTATGAATTTTTTAGCACCACAAAAATATTGATCAGTTATATATTATTTTATAAATAAATAAAAATGAAACACTAAACTTAAGAATGTTCTCCATACTTCCGTTTATCCCAGCTTAGTTTGATCTGAGGATCCTCTACATCGTCGCCAGTTTCCTCCACTTCTCCGCGGCCTGGGCTTCCCTGGTCTCCCTGACAATCCTTCTTCCCCAGTCTGAGCTGGCCGCACTCCCCCTGGCTCTGAAGCCTGAAGAGCCCCCTTTCCACACAGTTGTTCAGGCCCGCCTGGAACCAGCATAACATCCAGACACACAACTGAGTACGTATGAAATCATTAAACGAAATGTACAAACATACATAGTGACAGAAGTGCATCCTCCTTTACTGTCGATGCACGTACTTTTCGGGAAGGGCTCGTTCCGGTGTCTCCGTTTCGGACAAGACTACCCTGTGCCGAGTTAGCGGCAGCCAGCCGGGTGAAATTCAGCGGAGCAGTGTGTGGTCTGGGCTTCGGGTGCACTAGCTCCACGTAACCCAGCTGGGCAAGGAGATTGTGCAGCTCCGCAATCAGATCCTGCTGTTCCTGAAGCTTGTCACTCTAAAAGGCAGAGAACGACTTGAACAAATGCCCTAGGAACTGTGGAGTGACCCATTTAATAACAGCTCTCAGAAATGAGTGTGGCGCCACTGAATGCACCTGCTGTTTGTACTGTTCCATTGCGTCCTCCAAAGCAGCCAGGAAGTCTGTGTTCTCGCCTTCTAGCTGCTGAACCTGTGCTTCCAACTGTGCAACACATTCCTCACGCTCCCAGTCCTCTCTCTCATGTGCCGAGCCCTGAGACACACAGAGCGATTAGGAAGGCCAGTCTATCAGCTGGCTACCAGCCCAAGAAACCCTTTACAGACATACAAAAGAAACAGTTTGCACAGTCAGCCTATTCAATTTGAGAGGCCATTAACAAAGACGGCAAAGACGCATCTAGGTAAGTTTCGTTCCCGCTAGTCACCTGAGGTTTGGCAACTCCTCTCGCTTTCTTTAGAGCTGTGCCGTCCTCGGTGGAGGTGCTCTCAATGCCGCTGTCCAGCCCAGAGGCCGTGGTCAGTTCACTGCGCTCCTCCTCCACAGCACACAGCCACTCCTTCACACGCAGCATCTGCCCCGCGCTCAGTGTTCCCTCCCCCTGCAGCTCCATCAGCAGCCTGTAGGCAGCATCCGTGCAGGTCCTGTAGTGGGTGCACTCAGCCTGCAGCCGAGCCAGATCGCTCCCGGCCACCCTAGGCTTCTTCTCAGGGTCAGGCCTGGTGATGATGCGCGTCTCCGACCGGTGGCTCTTCTCCAGAGCCCTGCGCAAGGCTTTGATCTGCAGCTCCAGGCCCTCGGTGCGGTCCACTTCACCTTGACAGTTCACAACGGCCTGATTGTGAATGTTCCGGGCCCGCATGGCATAGTTCAGTGTGTTAAGGCTCTCATCGAAATCAGAAGAAGAGGGGCTGATGCAAGCAATCATTAGAGTTTTGGCATTTCCTCCAAGGGAGTCTTTTAGGATCCTAAAGAGATAAAATATTGCAAAACGTAAACCGGCTATTAAACGTTCAGTGTACTCGTTTAAATAAACAATAATAAAGAAAAATACGCTTGAAAATTTCAGACGTTTGAAATACCAACCTTGTGATTTTGGAGTCCCTGTAAGGGATGTGCGTACCTCTCCTCTTGGGGTCCCCGAGGGCCCCGATAACGTTGCCCAGGGCCAGGAGCCCGCTGTTTATCTGGATGCTCTCCTTCAGCCGTTCCCCGGTGTTGCCCGTCTTGAGGATGCGTTCGGAGCCCGCCAGGTCGACAAAGTGAAACTTGGAGGCAATGACCTGCGGGTCCGGAGTGGCAGCTCTGGAGACGCCGCGCCGCTGCTCCATGAACATGGTGAAGATGGTGTGGGAGCGACTGGAGTTTGGGTTCATCTGTGTGGCGCCCCTGTGTCTCGCCGTGTGTCCCGTCTCCAGAAGGCTGAGCACCTCATCCAGTCCCTCCACTTCACACTCCTTCACCCCGCAGAGCACTAAAAACAACCCACACACACTAAAACAGACAGCTACAACTTCCAATTCATAGCTCTAACGCCCTACAAACATCATCATGATTATCTGGAAATAAAACTTAAACATACAGGAAAATATTGCAAAAGGACAAACAACTTATTGTATATGGGGACACAGATGCAATAGGACAGTAACCCATACCAATGTTTCCCTTGTCATCTTCCCGAATGTGAATGTCCTTGCTCGCCGTTTCCACCTCTAGCAGGTCCCTGAAATCCTCCTTGTACACCTCCAAATAGGAGATCCTGACCGAGAAGTCGCTGAGGTCATTCTCATCCAGCAGTTTGAAGATCTCGGCCGCGGCCCTTGGAATGACGCCCTGCTCGTCGTCTCTGAAAGAGGCTGCAGCCAAACCCACGGCGCGTTAATGACTCACTCCCACACTCACAACGACCTGATTGAGATCGTCTTCCACAGATCTCAGATGGTGAGGAGGCCTGAGCAGGACTGCACTCAAGCAGTGGCAGCTGCACTGTAGGAAGTGCTGCTGGCTTCACTTGGGTGCCAGCTGAGAGCCTTTCCGCTTGTTTTTGTCATACCCCGGTAAATCTGTAGCAGTTGCTGATTTTTAAGGACTGTTATTTTTCAACATTTATATTTTTGGGATTACAAACGATAAATACATTTTAATGACATAGTCAGCACTCTTAAATAAAAGTTGTTAATACCAGTTTCGTGTATGGAAAAAAAAAAAGAGGCTTGAATTGTTTGCTGCTTAAACATTATCTGCTGCAGTCAGAGAGGGGACACTCACAAATATTGGCCTCTCCAATGGTATATGTCTTGCCAGAGCCAGTTTGCCCATAGGCAAAAACAGTGGCATTGAATCCTTGGAAGAAGGCATCGATGAGTGTCTGGACACACGCAGAATACACCTCCTCCTGGCTGCTACTCTCTTCAAACACAAAGTCACAATGGAAGTGGCGGTCATGGCCCAAGGTGACTATCTTCTCCTCTGGGTCAGCAGTGATGCAGCTCTCATGGCTGTGCAGCAGCTCCTTGGGCAGCAGGGGGCGGACTCTGACAGCCACTTGTACTGCAGTATCTTCAGCCCTGCCCTGCACTGGGACTTTAGGAGACATAGGTCAGCCAATCAGCAGCCTCTGTCACTTGTGTGTCTCTTGTCCGATGCTGACGCCATCTACGTACCTCTGGACTTCAAACTGCACATGACAGAGACGTACACACAGCAATGCATATATGTTCGCGTATAGTATATTTGTAGTTATGATCAAAAATCGGGATTGTTAAAAATATTAACGTTCTGAATGTATAAAACATTAACCACAGCGAACGTCCAGCAGAGGGCAGTGTGTGACAAAGATAACGGACTAAAACTTTTAAAATTTAGGTAAGTATATATCTGATAGCTGTTAAAAGTTATTATTTTCATAGACCAGTTTTGACCAGCCACACGCACTAAGCTACGAGAAAGATATGCCAGATAGCAGTGTAGTACCGTAGAGATGTCTCACTACGAACATTTTTGGAGGGACTAAGTGCATATTTGGCCTGTATGTCTGAGACTAAAATATGTATCCTATTAGCAGTTAGCATATACGACATAGTAATGGTTTACTGAAAGAGTTAGATATCTACCAGGTATAATATAACTATCATCGATAGTCTCCAACACACACAGTATTCCACATTACGGTCACCACCAGAGAGTTTGTGGCAACATCAGGGAGCTAATTTACCATAACACGCGAAAGTACTCAACTAAAAGTTATATTAATATTAATATTCACCTACCTTAGAAATGATGGAGAATCAATATCAAATTGATCGAATCTTTAAAATACCTATCTGCTTAAACTAAGAGAACAATAGCCAAGAAGATAGCTAGCTATATAGCGGAAATATTTTTTGTGTTATACAATAATTCACTCACAAAGCCAGCAATTCGATTTAAAATGCAGTTATCCGATTTAAACAAATAACGTACAAAAGTCTGCACCGTACAAAATGATTTGGTTATTTTCTTAAAAGTTTTGGAATGTTTTCGCCTGCGCTACATATCTTTGGGATTGGATTGTGACCTGTTGAAAAGTTGTGGTGATGTCACTTAGTAGACCCCACAATGCCTGTTCAAAATAATGAATTATCTCGAATACAGTCCATTCTACTTAGATAAATAAGGGTATGTCTATAGTGGTTGAAAACTACATTTAGTTCTTCAGCTAAATTATGCAATTATGCACGTGAGTCAATTTAATGGGTACCACGATTATTATCAATATAATACATCAACGAAGTATTTTACAAATAAGATCGGATCGAATGGTTTATTTTCTGCTCCATGTCCAGATGTAAATTTCCTAGGTAATTTTCTCACTCAAGTGATATCGTAGCTTGCGGTAGAGTAAATAAATACTTAACAACTGTACGCGACAATCATTATAACGTTACTCGTTTGTTATTTGACTTGATAATTGATTTGACCTTAATGATTGATTTTCGCAAAATTATTCGGTAAGGATGCAAATCATTAAAATAATTCATTTTGTTATATGCACTTTGACTAAGTCGGATACGTTTACTGGCGGTACGTTGGTTTTCTTTAAATTTTGTCTTGCCGCACGTTACAATATTTATCCAAAATTAAATATTATGAATGGAAAGGTTCCCCCCGTTTACTTTTTGGTACAATTAAACTGGAAAAAGGATCATCCATCCAAAATGCCGCAAGAGTGCATTGGATGCTGAGAGCAGAAATGTGGAAGTCCATTGCTGACAAATACTCTGATGTGCGTTGGTGGACATTTTAATGCCTGCGATTACCATACAGACAGGTTCAACTTAAGACTGTAAGCGGCCAGGTTCAACCGCGAATCACTATACAACATACGTAAATCCGTTGTAGGCGGGCACGTGCGCTGACCTCTGTCTTTGGATGTGCAGATGTGCCCATGTTTCCCATGTGATTCCTGCTTTAAAAACTGATGCAAATATATTTTATTTCAGAAAAGATTTTATTTTTGTATTTCCTCAATCCTTGATAGTATTCATGTTTAAATTGTGACAAATGACCACACCATGTCACTGGCATCTCTGGGATCAAGACTATTCTGATTCCCAAACTGTTGTGGAAACACGGTGACCGGACCAGCTCCTGTACAGTAAGATGGCAAGTGTAGGATGAAGGCATTATAAAGCCCACCATACACATGTCGACTGATGAAGAATTGGAAGCATTAGAAACAAATTGTGCCTGAGTATACATTCAAACAAACAGACTCTGCCCAAATACAAAATCGAGCAATGTTGTATTGTTTGAGACACGGTTTAATCTGTGTTGGCATGGCGATATTGTTTTTCACAAGTGGATCTGTCTGGAGGTGTAATTGTAATTGTATAGCCTATAATCAAGCATGAATTAGAGTTTTTTGTCTATGTCTTCAATTGAAGTCAGTATTGTCAGCCCATACACAGGGCATTGGATTTCACAATATTATTCCCTCTCATTAATGCAATACAATGTGTGGATACATGTCACACATATATGTCAGATACCTGGCATGACATGGGACGATCAATCTACAAGCTCATCAAATAAAGCTCCCCTGAGTGTGTCTGTGTTGACCATGTATACCTGATAAAATGTGTGCAACATAGAGATAAAACAATAAT
>JAOYSI010058465.1:0-59308 GCA_025775065.1 Hiodon alosoides
AGAGCGAGCACGGGTGTTAGAGAGAGACAGGAAGAGAGCGAGCGCTGGTGATACAGAGAGACAGGAAGAGAGCGAGCACGGGTGTTAGAGAGAGACAGGAAGAGAGCGAGCGCTGGTGATACAGAGAGACAGGAAGAGAGCGAGCACCGCCAAAGTCCTTAATTGTCCTTAATTCTTAATTGAAAGGAGCTGCTGTTTTTCACTTTGGCAATTCTGCTCTATTTAGTCTACATTAACAGTTCCTGAACCAAGTTAGTCGAGGTCAGCATAAACAGACGCTGGAGGAGCTGCCTCCTCTAATAAGGGCTTTGCTATGGGATCTCATTTCATCACTCAGATATCAGCATCTCTCCTAAACCAGCTCCATACCTCCTTGTTTTCCGTCCTTTTCCTAGGGATTAAAATACCGGAACAGACAAAAATATTATCACTATCCAACCTTAATTTAATAGCTCTTACGTAATAGGATGTAACAAGCCGCCTCTAGTGTTCCAATGCCAACTAATTCAAGCAATATATAGAGCACCTTTGCAATCACCTGTTGGAAAAACCTAGTTGGGAGTAATGCTCCAGTTTACAGAAACCAGTTTCCTACAATAAATTAGCATGTTGGACCCACATTCTGCCCACTTGCTACACACATGGCTAAAATTAATGAGAAGCCTATGACTGGGAATGGCTATTTCAGGCTTAATTCTGAACTCATTTCACCTCCCTTTTGGTATGAACAATATGGACAATGTGGATGGGTCTGTTTACACTACAAAATAATGCTTCATACACAGATTTACTGCACTACCACTAAAAAACGGAATGTGGGTCAAATACATCCTCCCACATCGTAAGTTAACTCTTAGTTAGTCCGGCCTTTTGAGAAATGTCTGCAGCAGAACATGCAATTATGTGACAGGAAAAGCATCCTTTAATGACAGTGAATGACATATATAAACTGTAGACCTTGGGTGAACCTTACCTCATCATTTGTACCAACCAAAAACACTAGAGCTCCTCAACCTTCTTACATTATATTTTTTCGCTGTGATATGAGTTTTCTAGCCAAGTTCTATTATTTCCTTGTTTATACTCTGCTTTGTATGTCGTGGGAAAAGCATTTGCCCACAAAAAAGAACAAGTAAATGCATATACATACATATACACAAATTATATATATATATATATATATATATATATTATAGGCCTATAGACTAGGGAAATTATCAAATCAAAAAGATATTAGCCTGAAAAAAACTAATAATTTTAAACTACAAACCAACATATTTAAACATTGTTCATTAAGTGAATATAAATCCCTTAGGAAGTGTGCCAAATTCGGTGCTCTGCAAATTGTCTACATATTCCTGAAGGGCAGGAGGAAAGAATAAACTGGAGAGCCACCAGTCTGATTTTGGAGACAAATCTACTCTGAAATTACCATGTCAAAAACACTCAAAGCCCCAACTCAGATTGTGCACGAGACCTCTACAGTATATGCTCGCCCATGTGTATAGAGGGTTCAAAATAAGCCAAAGTTGAATAAATTTAAAAATAAAACCGTTGCATCCTTCCATCATTTTCCTGTATCCAAATCATAAAATGCGCAACAAAGATTTAGGGTGCAGCCGAGGACTTCAAACAGCTCTGTTCATCATGCCTAGCAGTAGCTCAGTGGGGAAGACTGTAGAGCAAAAGATTTCCTTACCAAAGCACTTCTTTATATTATATGCTGAAATGATTCATGCTTCAAAAGACAACAGACTCGACCTGGTGGCTCAGGCGGTAAAGGCGCTCACCTGAACGCGGACTGAGCCCTACAAGCTGGAGTTTGCCAGTTTGAATCCAAATCATGCAATTTGCCAATTTTTACCGGGGGAGCACAGAAGCAGCCCAGGCTGTGGTGGGTTAAATCATCTGGGCTTCTCTCGGCTCGTTACTGACGAGTGTCTCCTACTGGCTTCCTGGATATCTGCAGGCTGGCATAACCACAGAGAAAGACGTCACCGTGTTATAGACGGCTGGCTTTCCTCACCCTGCCCAGTGAGTTGTGGTGACATGCTGAGATGCATCAGCACAATTGCTGATTCCAAACAGAGAAGAATAGTAATTGTGGATTCCAAAACTGCCATCAGTCCATCTTTCCAATTAATCAGTATGTGTGCATAACTCTTACGTTTATAAAATCTGTAAGTTTTAATTAATGCACATATTTGATCAATCAAATTATTCATTTGTCTACAATATGCTGGAAGAAAATACTTCAGCCAAAATAAAGTTTAATCAAAGAGCATTTGAAGTGCTGTCCAAGCGATCACCTGTAAATGTAAACACTTTCTCTTAGAACACTAATCACAGCATGTATTCATGTAGTTCATGTAGAACTAATGTGGAACGAACATCTCTTGCATTGAACATCTAACACACGGCAAGTAGCCATTATGAGACACTAGAAAAGCTGATATTATAGTTTGAGATGGTAATCAATCCTTAAATTAATCAATTCCTTTGAACAATAAAGTTGAAACACAGGAGGGTTTAGACAAGAATATAAATGAGTGAGACCAGCCTGGACTAAACTTCTTTTTAAAAAAGGACCAGTTAAAGTCATGTTTAACACCAGAAATGTCCTATCTATGTTTTGAAATGGTGTATATATATATGGTGAATATTCAGCATTTTTAAGGACTCATACAGTGAGCTCCCAGGTCTGAGACTAGACATTTAAGCTACAGCTACGCATTTTTCCCCCACAATGAATCAGAAGCTCATACATTATTGTAGCCGTCCGTAAATATCAAAGCACTCCCGTTCCTCATTTTTCAGAAAACCTACATACCAAATCACGGTACATTTGCACAGACGTTTTGTGCTTTCAGGTGTTAATTAAGTGAACTGGGATAATGACCCAATAAGCAATATAGAAGAAAAAACAGACAGACGCATTGTAGAAAAATTAAATAAAATAAAAAACCTATACGACACCCTTTTTACATGCACTAGTGATTAAAAACCCCAAGGAGGAAAAAAAGACAACATCTAACTTTCATCATTTTTATGCTTTGGTAGCAGCTACAATTTTACATTTTACTACACTTTTATGATGCTTGAATAAAGCACTTATAGTGTTTGATGGAGCTTTGTATCCAATATCCTTTAATCCAGGTTTTGCTCACAGAAACCACCCTGCAGTGTGCTCCTTGTGTACCCATATAGACAATGTTTTCGCCAAAGAATTTGGAACTTTAAGTGACATCACACTTCTATTTTTAGTATAGCTTCTTGAGGGTTACAAAAAAAAATTTGCTATTTTGTGCAGAACTGGAGTTATGTCCAAGTCTGGTAGTTAAGTTGGTTATTGGTTAGATTGCCTTAAACTTCTGGAACAGTCCTGCGACAACAAACTTCCCTAACTGGGGAAATGTTAAACAGGAAAAGCAATATAAATTTCAACGAAACCGGTTTGTTATGCTCTTTTGAAATTCTGTGGTTAACAGTTCACCAGTTTTTTTATGTTCTCAAATGATTTAAAGAAATGTTCTTAGTTTCAAGCACTGCAACTGTATGCACATAGATTGCTAGTATTTGCATAAACAGGCTTGCATTTTTTTAACAGAAAAAAACATCCTGACAGCCTCTGGCATCTAATGTAAACAAACACGCTTGTTGAATTCAACTAATATGACATCAGTACATTTTATCCAAAGTTCATCTGCTGCTCGTGTGCTTGGTCTTTTTTAATCTGCTGTCAACACTGAAGAATTCCATTTTTAATATTAATTTTAAAATAGTTACTTTTTTTTATCCACAGATAAATAGTCAATATACCAAGTTTCTCTGACTGATAGTATTCAATGAGTATAAGCAGAATTAGGGCTAAGTAAGAAGAGAGGAGACAAATAATAAATATAAGTCAGAATTCTGGCTTCATCATTCTGGTTATGAGCATCATAAACGGCTGTGGATATGTAGGAAAGCACAATAAACAACAAACATTTCATGACACAGCTGACTACACATCAAGAGGCCCCAACAACAAATAAAAATAATAATGAGATTCATTTAAAGTGCTTTGATCATAAAAAGAGCAGACAAATACTAAACAAATACAACAAAACTGCCCTTTGGACACTAGCCTAGAACGGCTATTTTTCATATCCAGTGACTAATTTTGACCGATGACCGATGATTGTAACTAGCGAAGAAACATCTAACAACTATACATTATCTAGTCGCAGCAATCTAGGCAGGGTCAGGGTGGTACACTACACCTTTGCTTTCAACTTCTTACGGACGGACTTGACTGTGCTCAAAGGGATATTCAGTGACTCTGAATGTTTTATACCCTTCTCCTTATCCGAGTCTTTCTAAAACTGTCACTGAGTTGTTTTGAAAGGTTGAATTCTTAGATGAATTCCTTATTTAGATAGTTGTACTTAATTCGGAACTCACAAGACATACACATTCTTAATTAAACATGTCATGTTGGCAAGCTCAGATCAACCAAAGTGTGAAAACCAAAAACTATATTAAATCTACCCCTTAATATCAAAACTATATTATATCCCTGAATATCATCTGAAGATTCTCAATTGGAACCGGTCATAGTGATGAGATATGCATGTTTTCTTTTCGCTTCAATTTAGGCCATGTGTTTACGTCAAAACCTAGTGAACCTGCCGTTTCCGTGCCTCTAAATTCTTGCTCACCGGTTCAGCATCTTTCTTAGCTTTAGATGCATAGGTCTGCAGTAAATTCACAAAGAGAATGTTTGGGAGATACGTTTACCTGTATTAGAGATATGTTACGGTGGTCAAGCAGTTAACTGAAAGGAGCCAGATGTTGGGAAGGTCAAAGGTTAAGAACAGGATACGAGATGCATGTATAGAGTTCACAAGATCTGTTTTTTCTTACCCTGACAACCTAGCCGAGAGCTGTAGGTCTCTTGTCGCTTCTACAGGCCATCGTTTATATTCTGTTGATAAGAGTGTTTATGTGGGATTTATCAGGGCTGTCCTGTTTTGCACTTTATGCGTTAGATTTCACAAGGTGGGGGTGAGGTCAGAAAACACTATACAATGCCGAAGGTGGATATGTATGGTTGAGAACAGGGCGGTTCAAACTAATCTCGACATACGTCTGTGTATTACTGCTCTCCTCTTCTATTACAAGCTTTTCCTAAAAACTGACTCAACAAAAAAATACTTTGTTGCCTCAAAAAAAAAAAAAAACTGGATCAAAACTTCTGATCTAACAATAGTATACGACAATAATATAACTTCATAGTACATGTGCCCCATACTTTTTCTAGAGAATCGGTAAATCATCAACATTGATGGATATCAGAATTCATAGAAAGATGACTGATGTGTAGATTTTTAGCTTCCAGTCTGATGCTATCAAAAAAAAAAACAGCAACAGCAATCTAGGGCGGGCATTTGTTCTCACCTTCATTTTAGGCCTTAAAATAATTTTACAGAAGACAGGAGTACACCTATACTGATGTCTATGGCTCACGAATTTTATTTTATTTTTTTTCGGTTGCTGGCAAGGTCAACGTGGTCCCAGCGACCGAAATTTACTTATAATGTCACCTTCATTTTGAACGTGACTAAAATCCAATAAAACAAATAGCGTACTGTTGTATTATGTCATCGAACTGCAGGTTTCACAATATACGAATAAAACCTAGTGTTAATGTCTATTTTATATAAAATCATAACTTACTAATCAATAAAACGCATGACGAATTAGTATGGAATCTACACTTACTTTATTTGTTGCACAACAATACCAACAAACAGGCATGAAAATATATATTACATGATTAGCAGCAACTGTAAGTAGAGCAGAAGAGATAATGCAAATTACTTCCTAAAAGAGTTTCAGCATCGCTAATGATTACCTGAAAAGTGGGGTGTCCACTAACTCGGGTTGTTTTGCAGACTTCCATACCGCACTCATTATAATTTATATATTGAACGGAGTGCTGCTTGCCTGCGAGGTAAGATACGCAAGAGACTTGTTGGTTTCGTGCTGTATTAATGAGCTTTGTTGATTGTAGTCAAAATGTCTACGTGAAAGGGTTGCATAAATCAATTTTCACGAGAGTATTCAGTTCCATTTATAATCCAAATACAGCTAATATCACACTAAAGTCAAATAATTACAGTACTATCATTTGCTGCTTTTGTCCTCTCACTGGTTGTGCTTTTAAGAAATGCGTCTGTGTGTAAATAATGAAGCAGTCTCAAATTATTTAAAAACACAAATCAAATAGAATCAAAGCAGTTGTTTTTGAATTGTTTACTTTATTTCAGTGTCCAATGTGTTTTTAAAAGAACTGAATGAGGAGCACGAGAGCAGAGAAAATTAGCAAGATGCCCGAAACCAGTTCTCGTTCACTTCTGAAGCTCCCGTAAGCAATCCGGTAAGATTCAGTTATTGCACCCGCAGAAGAACTTAATCGATGTTGCAGATAATTACAGATATAAATAAATGCTTGGATTCCTTCTCGGTTCCGAAATTAGGTAAATAATTTCCGGAGTAAAACTTAAACTGAACATGGCTGTTATGTTTACCACCAGATCTGGAACGAAAGCTTGAAGTTCTAGAAGTGGTTTATGCTTGAAATAACAGTTTTTCACAATATAAATATAGTTACACAGTTCTTAAAATCAATTTTTTTTTAATGATAGGGCTAATATAATTTATTTATGAATTACTTCTTCGTGTAAATGTTTATTTCGTCAAAAACAACGATCAGGCTATAGTATCCCCTTTTGAAAGTTCTTAACGAGAGCATCACATATTTGGTCGATTTACGAAGAATACGTGCCGATTAAATTTTTCAGACTAAGAAAAATTAATACACGTGATTAACAAAGTCCAAATTCAAATGCCATCTCACTATTTTTGGGTTATGTAGGCCAATAGTGAGACTGCATTTAGTTAGTTCCGAATTAAGTGTCTTATCAATCACGCGCATAAACCACAACCTAAAAGAAAAGCACGAAATAAAGTGCGCTTTCAACTAAAAATGGCACGATTTTAACGTTAAACAACGTCACAACGTTAACTTCCCCACTTATCCATCAGTACTTGTTCAACAATATATGTCAAGCAAAACCTTACGATGTTTTACGTTGTGATTAAAACGTTATTCCATAATGTACCGGAATGTGGCTAAATAGTCTTATATATGGAGGCAGTGCATCCAACATGCGTTCTTCACTTGGAAAGAAACTGTAGTTCACGAGCAGCGGAACCACAGAAACGTAAACATAACATATTTAGAAACCATTTCGAAACCGGAAACTCTTAAAATAAAATTATGATTACGCCACGAACGGAATCACCTCACTTCGAACCCAGGCGTCTCCAGAATAGCAGAATGCCTCTGCCTGAATTCACCTTAACCGTAAACACCTGTGCATTGCCCTAAATTGACCATCGTTGCACTCATTCACAGTAACCAGCAACACATGAAGGAAAGGAAGAGAAGACGTATACACGACACTTCAACTCTTGTACGCCAAAGTGCTAATATGTAGGGACCTGTATCAAACATGTTTAGAGAGAGAATATGAGTCTTAGTTATATTGGCAGCTGTAGTCTCAGGCGTCTCTATAAAACCTTCGTTAACAGTGCAGTTTGAGCTACCTGTCCCAATTCTGCGAACTTGACTCCAGCTCCGCTACGCGTTTTCCCCCGAAGGATACTTACGTGTATTGTTGAGGGAATTTGAGGCTTTCCGTTCCTGGCGATGATATGGTAAAAATCAGGATAGTTTGGATTGAGACGAGGCAAAAGATGCTGCAGGACTGAGCATGGATCGCCATTTTTCCATTAAAAATTCAAGAAACAGAGTTAAAAATATAATACTGGTGGGGGATTATCTTTCGGTGACCAACTAAACAGAAATGGTTGGCTCCTGTTTGTGTGTCGAGAGATTTCAAAGGCTCCTGGTCATCCCTGGTGTGAAATCTCAATCGGAAATGTACAGTGGATTGGCAGCTCAAGACAGGCAATTCGAAGACACACAGATGCATTGACGCCACCGCTGCCGCCGGTGCTGTTGTGCCTCAGCTCTCTCTCTCTCTCTCTCTCTCTCTCTCTCTCTCTCTCTCTCTCTCTCTCCACCTCCCCCACCTCTGTCTCTCTCGCTCTCTCTTCCTCTCACAATAAACACGCAGAACTATTATAAACACATATATTCACACAAATATGAATAGGTGCCAAACGTGGGCGTGCCATAAACCACCTCCTCCCGGTCCCGTTACCTACGAACGTTACATTTTTTTTTTGCACCCGGAAACGCGGGTGGTGGTTTGGACGTTTTAATAAACATACATATAATAAATAAACATCGTCCAGCGATATAAAACCCATTTCACACGTGTTTTCATGTTTGAAACTTTAATATTAAATATTAAACATGATAGTTACTCTAGCTAGAACAAAGACCGTTGGGGGTTTCCTTTTTTTCAGGAAAGTTGCATTATTAAAACTATACCATATATACGGATGTAGTACTTATATATGTACTTATACTTGTACTTATATATGTTTTATATATATATATAATTTATATTTATAAATATAGTTATATATACATGCATAAAGGGATTTTGATCCACCACACTAGAAGACACGACCCTTCAAGCTATCCTGGGTCTGGGTTCTGGACTACGAGAGCCTAATGACAGCCTGCACTTTGGAGAGACTGAGCTGCCCTCTGCTGTGCCGAAGACAGTGGCGCTCGGTGAAGCGCCTCGGCACCTTAGCAGACTGCAGCGGAGGAGATGCCACATCAACATATTATTACACCGGTTGCGCAGCTTTACTTGACATAGGCTTGTCAATCAGTTTGCTTTTGTGTTCACCAACAACAGCGCAGCGCAGATTTCTCTAATGTGGAGCAAGCTCACTCTCGATCTGCGCATCGGTGACAGAGAAGAAAGTACGTGCGATGGATGCAGCCGGTTTCATTGAACTCTGACCACCCTTCTCACGCACCGGTTCTGTTGGTGGACTGCATTAGCAGCTCACTGGTTCAGCTTGTTACACCTGTACAGAAGCTACTGGCTGGTGGAGCTGGTGCTGGCTGCTCGACAGAAGATTGTTTTCTCCATTGGCTATAGGCTCTGGCACTTCCAGGTCTTAGCCTTTGGTCTATGTAATGTTCCGGCAAACTTTGAAAGAGTCATGGACCAGGGACTCCTCTGTTGCAGGCAAAACCAGCGATTTACTTGCACTCCCCCACCTTCGACGCGTGATTAACTATCTGTGCTGGATGTTCGTCCTCATAAGAGGAGCATGACTCTCCTTACACCCTAATAATATAGTCTGCTCTAGGAGGAGACATGGTTTCTGTCAAGTCGTGGAAGGTGTGAAGCTTCTTTGGGCTGGCATCCTTTTACATGTGGTATGCAAGGAACATGCCAGGGCATGTTCGATGTGTTAAGGGAAGGCCTTGTTACATCCCCAATACTTGCCTTTCTAGACCTAGACACGGAGGCTAGCAATTAAGGGTTTGGGGCTCTGCTGTCACAGGGAGGTGGAATGAACGAAAGGGGTGGCATATCACAGCATATCAAGCTTTCAGTCGCACAGAGCACGACTACTGCGTGACCAAGAAAGAGCTCCATGCTGTTAGTGGATTTCAATGGACACCATAGGCCCCTTCCCTGTTACCAGGGATTAATTCTCAAAATGGCCGGAGTCATACGCAATACCTGTTTTTGACCACAGTGGTTGAAAGGTTGATGGAGGGGATGGGTCTCCTGAGATGCTACATAGTAACCTGTGGAGGAACTTTGAGGCCTTTGGTAGGGCCTGTGAGGTGCTGGAACGTATGTCAGATCAAGTGCCTCGGGTTTAACTCAGTTTGACTCAGTCTTGGATAGTCACCTTTAGCAGGATGGTCTAGCCTGCCGTGACACTAGACCCCCAGTTATGGATGCTGGCCCTGGAGGCTGCTGACTAACCAGGGACTCCCCAACAGGAGCCGGGACCAAACCTGCAGGTTTGGAGGGACAGACGGTTGTCTGGCGTGGAAGAACTTTACTGGCCTGTACAGAGGTTGAATGGAATCAAGTCCCCGCAGCAATGTTCCAAAATCTAGTGGATAGCCTTCGGTGGCACGCTGCTTGGAGCCACACCCTCAAGCCATGCAGACATGCCCAGGACTGATGTGATTGACAGCCAAGCTTATTTGGCCACACCTAGAGCAATTGCGCACCTGAGTTTGGTTTCTGTGCTTACACTCAGGTGCCAGCTCAAAGGAGAGAGGTTTAGGTCGGTATGGTGCATGTTTGTGCTTGTGGTATTTATTGGTATAATTGTGTGCTCTAGCGTTGATAATGTTGATAATTTGTTGTCTAGTTTAAGTGTTTAAATGGTTAAGTGTGGCAATACAAAATAAAAAGCGTCACCAAAAACCCGTCTCCCTGTCTCTGAACACCCCTGAACCTGGCACGTGCCACGCCTTCCCAGAAGAGTAGAGGCTATTATAGCGGCAAATAGCAGCAACTCCATATTAATGCCTATGATTTTGTAATGAAATGTTTGATGAGCAGGTGTCCACATACATTTGGCCATGTAGTGCTGTGTACTGTAATGTAGTGTTTCTTTGATTATAAAATGGTAATTTTGAAATATTTTATGTGTTTTTAATTTTTTTACCTAGAATTACATTAAATACTGTAAATAAAGCACAACCCTTCATGTCTAGAGCAGTGAAAGTAAGTCCCTGGTTTGTGCATATGTGACAGTTTGTTAACAAACTACCAACGTTGCTTTCCAATCAGCTGCATTTTCTAGTCACATCAGCTTACTGTTATGAAACATTGCACTTTACTACACTTGCATTGTCCAGTTGTCCTTGGGAAAGTATTGATCAGGGTTGACTTACAAGTTCAATACAGCAAAAAGAAATGAGCTTTAAAATATCAGTTGTGAGTTGCCAGGAGAAGAGCAGTCCATCAATTAGAGTGGCAGGGACGTCAGCTGGATAGCAGTTGAAAATGAATTAAGCTGCAGTAGGGACCCTTACCTAGAGTGTAACTGAAGTAAAACCTTTTTGACTGCCATTAACAATTAGTTTAGTTAACCTCATTGTTTCTGTGTTAATTACCAACGCGGAGCACATGGGAAAGTGCTGTAGAGATATTGCTGCATGTCATTTTTTGGATGGATTTGATACCACCAAGATTTGAGATAAAACATGTTCTATTTTTAAATGCAGTCTATTCAAATGTTAAACAATTTAGGCTGGCAGAACCAAAATGTCCTTTATCAAATGCACAGTCTTAGTCAAATGAATGGGCTGAAATCTAAAAATTCAATGAATGCTGTATCAATGAATGCTGTTTTATACTAGAGCCTGAGAAAACATGTTAAGTTCATTGAGATGTATTTTATCCTAATACATGTAAATTATCAGATCTGAAATACATTTAATCTTTGTTAGTGTTTCAACAAATAAATGTTTACCTTAAACACACCTTAAAATGTATTTGTATAGCACTTTTCATTTTTCAAGGAAAACTCTATCTATAGTGTAACTCAATGAATCCGGTTTTCCACTGCTGGTCCGGTCTGTGAAGTGTGGGAAGACCTCTAGTCCTGCACCGATGTCAGAGCCGGTAAGTCTGGGATACCTGCTTTATGGGTACCAATGGCTGCACTGGACTTAGGCCTAGACTAGGTTGTTAGTGCCGTTTTACAAAACAAATCCCCCAGGATGGGAAGAGAGAATGTATGAACAAAGACAAAATAGGATGTTATGTGTTGTATCAAAACTGAAATGCTGGAAGTTTGCCGGTGCTATGTTAATATAAAATTTCTTCACCCTAAGAGCTATGACATAAGGTTGGCTCCAGGGATCAGCCAACTTGCATGCCTGGAAATTCAGCCTGACTAGCTGCAATGCAGGCTCTGGCTCAGGGGAGCAACCAGAGCAGTCTCCCCAGCGTATTAGGATGACAGCCATCTAAAATGTGCAATAGCAACCGCAGGGAAAGATCTTAACAACAGAAATTTCTATAGCTAGCCTCAATTCCCTTGACTAAGGGAAAGGCTTCAATAAATATATGTTTTTAATCTCTTAAAAAAATAAAATCTTCAAAGATTGATACTGTGTCAGATTCCTGAACAAAATTTGGTTGGCCATACTTTTATTTGTTGGCAACTTTTCCTACAGAGTTTGCTATTTCTGGATTTACAAATATATAGCCAGCAAAATAATCTAGGTGGGCTGTAAGGGGCTATGAGATCTTACAATATGTTAGGTGCTTACCCAAATACAGCCAAAAATAATAGTAGTAGCATCTTAAAAATCAGCTTGCCAGTGTAATGACACTGTGTTATTAGTTGTGTATTAATGACACTATGTTATTAGTTGTGTATTAATGATACTGTGTTATTAGTTGTGTATTACTGACACTAATTGCAACCTAATAAAAGCATTAAAGTAGTCAGGTCTGGAAGTAACAAATGCCTGAATTCATTTTCCTATACCCTTATTTTAAAGGAAATCTTTCATTTTAGAAATATTTCTAAGGTCGATGAATTCCTCTATAGCCTTGATTTTAAAAGGTGTGCATTCGGATCATTTAGATGCAGGTTGAAATTTTGACAAGTCATCATTTATTCTGAAGAATTGAAATATATTAGTTCTATATTACCTGGACCAGAAAAGATCAGTCCCTTTTATACCGATGTTAAACAGGATATGATGGCCTTGTGCCTAAGGCAGTACTCAGGTTAGAGTTATTATCAAATGCTAAAATAGTTACAATTAAGCTATTAAGTTAAAACCTTAATAAGGGCATTATGTTAACAGTGCGTTCTACACTGTGTAGGCAGGTGTTTCAGATTTAATTGTGCACCTAGAAAACTAGCACCATGAAAACTAACAAATCTTGATGTGAATATAAACATACAAATCACACATAGATATCCTTGCAGTTTAATCTACATTAATACATTAAATCCAATCAAATTTTAATTTGCTACTAACTGTTCCATTTCCTCAGCTGTAGCATTCGTTGCTTTTCACAGATGAGAAAGCAAAATAAAAAAACATTGAATCTTTAGTGTTTCTCCCGGCTTCCGGCCATACAGCGTCTCCTGTTGGCTTCCTGGGTGCCTGAATACTTTCAGGAAGTTCCGTTTCCATCCTGTCGGCACATCCTGTACTTACTATACATGCAGGGGGGTCTGCAGTGCGCTGAACAAAGGGGGGCTCAATGGCAGGTGGGCCAGCCAAGCCCACTAGTACTTTCGCATCCACGTCTTCTGTGGTGTCGGGGATTTGGGTGGTTCCAAATTGTAATAAAAATATGAAAAATGAATAGGGCATCCCAATTAAGTAAATAAGGACGCACTCTAATCTCTCAAAAACTGAAAAACTGAAGCCTTTTTTTTTTTTTTTCTGTACTAAGTGATTGATCAGCCAGTCTTGGGATCAGTGTTGTGAAAACATTCAGATCAATACCCCTGTGTCAATGATTCTGTCTGCAAGAGGCGAGGCCTCTGTAGAGGCCTCTGACTGAGCGAGGAGTCACACTTAAGTGGTTTTACTTGCCAAACTGGTATTGATCTGGGCAGCTACACTGAACTGCCAAGCTATTCTGGGTTGCCTTCCAGCTTTTTTGGGGCTACCCCTCCACCTAGAAGCCGAAATAGTATGTTGTTGGGGAAAAATTAATCATACCTTGTTTCCCATGTCTCTGGGACGGCAATAAGTTCTCTCTGTGGAGGCAGTGGAAGTAATTTCCTCTTCACTGCCACGACTGTGATCCATGTGCTATGATGCGGCTAGGTTTGATGTATAAGAATACAAGAGGCCAGCATTAATGTCTCAGCAAAACTGCCTATGAATTATGTTGAATTACGTTATGTTTAGCTCTGGCACTTGGGCTCCACAGCTCACAGTCCCACCTCCTTACACTTAAAGCTAACACATAAAGCGCATTTCCCAGCAAAACAGAAAACTGGGAGAGAAAAAACCTGATATTCGCCTCGAGGCTTCACTGCTTTGGATCTCAACCCTTCTCTGACAGTGACGAAAAAGTATATGAACTGATTACTTCTGAGTTCACAAACTGACAAAGGAATGTGTGTGTGTGTGTGTGTGTGTGTGTGTGTGTGTGTGTATAAGCAAAGGAAAAAGAAAACATAAATACGAATGTGTTTTTTCCATATCAAAGGTCATATCTGCATTGAAATGAGTTTGTCTCTTTCATGTCTTCGCCACACAATGTGCTGCATGTGTCAGTAGGTGACCTAATGAGGATGTGAGCTACTCAAAGAGGAAAGAAGTAGAGTAAACGTTGTGTAATGAAATGACCCATGCAAACTCCTTTCTGTCCTGCATAAATTATCTAATTAAAACGGTAGCCACTTGTGGTGGTGAAATAACATAGAAACACGCGGATATAGTATAATTATAACAAGCAGAGAAAAAAACTACATATAGCATGACTGGAGGGCGAGCTGTGGTTTTCATCAGCAAATGTCACTGCATTCTAGCCAGTGTATGAGTCACTCCCACCCTCAGCCTCTCTGAGATTGCAGGCCAAATGGGGATAGGTGAGCAAATCTTTTCTCCCTTCTTGCACATTCTTCACACTGCTTACCCAACATCGCTCCTCACTCGTACTCTCACAGCCCCATGACAGTATTCCACTCTTCATACCACACAACGTCCACTCATTTGACTGCTCTTAACCAGGCCCACAATCTAGAGAGAATACAATCTAGGCTCCTCCTTAATGGTATTGTCACAACCTCTAAAAAGAGCAGTGCGGCGCCTCTCTAGGACCCTCAGACCTGAAAACAACACAGCACTGCTCCACTTCAGGAACTTCAGAGGGCCACTTGTATTGACATGCTCGACACATCACCCTGGGGCTTTTAATCAGTCTTGCTTCTGACATGAGTGATCGCCTCCTCAATGTTACAATGCAGTGCTTCCTACTGGAGCATTCACTTTCAGAACAACAAAGTTCTGCCACTCATTAACTCTGTCCTAGCTGGATTAAAGTTCTCCACACCACACAGTGCCAAAGTGTTAGGTTAGAAAGAGAACTCATTGCGTTGTATACCTGGGGAAACAGCCACTGTGTGTGCTGAAAAAAATGAAAACATTGCAAATGTGACAAACGTAAATGTAGTCTGGAGCAATGTTAATTGTGCACAGATAAATTCTAGAGAATATATGAAAATATATACAATTTCAATGTGGAAGAAACAATAAATAAAATTGGGATGGCTTGCAGAGTGTGTAAACTATTCATCTACTATTCATACTTTATATATATATATATATTTCACAAACAGATAAAGGTAACCATTAAATACGTATGAATTGGTTATTGCATTTCAAAGGGGCAGTTAAATAAATATTGTACTAGCATTCCTATTAAAAAAGTCCACAGCTGCTTGCTGTACCAGCACACCTGCTTCCACTTCTCCATTGTCAATAAAAAGGCAGGCCTCACTCTCCGTTATTGCCAGTGCCGGCAGGGAAAGTGTTTTTTTATGAAAAAGCACAGGTAGATAGATGGAGAATCATTCAGCTTGGTGTATTACGGCTTGACCTTGCTTTGTATTTGAGATCCTGATTTGTCCATTGACCTCGAACCTGCGTACAGAAACAACCATTCGGCTATAGAATAACAGATTTGTGTGTTTTTAAAATATTGACCCAGAGTAAAGAACAAAGATTTGTCGGAAAAAATGCTGAAAGATAAAAGAAACAAAGATAAAGCAAGAAAACAAACACAGAGGTCAAAAAAAAAAGTAAAGAACCAGGATTTATGATAGTTCACACTGGATTTTTCTTTCTTGGTCTTCAAAATACTGGAGAAGCCAAACAGATTCAGAACCACTTCATAGCAAAACAGACTGCTCTGGGATCACAGCCTCAGCAGAGAGAAGCACATCCTAAATGGGGGTGGCTGGTGACGTTGAGCCGCACATGTATAAAGGACCCTCGCCAGAGAAAAAGTCGTCAACAGTGCAGTGGGCAGGGCCCCTCACCCTGTTCCTTATCTGGCATGCACAGAAGGCATATCTGGACCTGGACAGCACATCAGCTGGGGATTACCAGAAACTACAGAAAGATAACCTCAACAGGTTCAAGTTAACTGATAAGAGCCTAGTATTGAGATGAGTGGGCATTCCAACCAACACATTTCCCAAGACCCAGATTGTTGAGTTGATTGTTGAGATGATTCCCATAAGGTGGCTACAGTCTGGTCAATGAGCGAACAAGTTTTTTAAGACACGATTGGCTACGACTATTAACAAAACAATTTTCTTCCTGGACCTCTCTATGACATACTGAATGTCCTGTTAATGTCACATGAAAGACAAACACTTGCAGGGCTGCAGCCATTTTTGTAAACAGAAAAGTAACCACGAAAGCACAAAAACTGATGTTTGCAGGACTTTCCAGTTTACCCATATCATGCCACACCTCAGGCCAGACAATGCGCTATTCAGGATTAGGTCAAACGGATGCTCTCCCAGAATGCTGCTTCCAGAACCTATTGGCTCAACACATACTGTATGTCGCAACAGAAAGCTGAACATCGCTAAGTAGAAACTTAGGATGACCTAGCATCGCCGCCCGCATCTTATGTTCTGTAACCATGCGTTGTGTTATCATTTGAACAACTTCGATTATCATTTTTAATTTGACACATCTCTAATTCAGGAAGGTTTCTTGTGCTGTAAGAGCCTGTTAAAACAATTAACTTGAATATGTTGTTTACATGTCAATCAAATTTCAGAAAAACCAGACGCAGCCATGGAGATGTTGCCCTGGTCTAGACATAGTACAAAGAGCATTATGCCATGGCAGAATCAAGAGCAGTAGATAGTCTAGAGGTTAAGATAAGGCTGGTGACACAAGGTTGCAGATGCAATCACCAAGCTGTACCCCCCGGCCAAATCAGTGGACGGGCATTTCATTTTTGTGGGGGGGCCTAATTATGAAAACAATGATTTAACAAAAAATCAAGAATTTATTGTGCAAACTCTTGAGGGGGCACAGAAGCTCTGAAGGCGGGCCCGGTATAGTAAAGTTTAAAATGATCCTGCATGTCAGATGCTGAATAAGAGTGTCAGCAAAATAATTCAATAATGTTAATAATGAGGTGATTCCTTTTTCAAAACAAAAACAAAAAAGGAAATAAATCAATTAGAAGATTGAGTCACTTATGACGTTGGTTTTCTAAATAAGAAATATCTGCAGAGCATTATCTAAATACTGTAATTGTTGTAGTTACATTTAAATCTGCATTCTTCTAACAACTAACATCCAAATAGAAGCTCGACTGTGTATAACCTTTCATTGGCAAGAGAGGCATCACATTCCTTAGATTTAAAAGCAAGACCTTAAAAAGGTCAGGCTTCAGCCAGCAAAATGTGTTCTAACTCTAACCTCGGGGCCCCAGACAGATCGCTGCATATTTGCTCTCTTATTAAGACACTGCCATGGCTCAGATGTTTTTAGGGGCCGGCTATTCTTCACAAGAAACTTTAAAAAACAATCACCCAAAACTCCAATCCCCAACCTGGTGGCAAAGACGAGAGCGATTCAGCTTGGTCAGGCAGACAATCGCATAGCATAATCTGTGAGACCAAAACCCGTCTTCAAAATGGCAGAATAATTTCATACTAGGCCCATTCAACTGAATGCAAATCTTTTGGTCACAGCTAGAAAATGAAATAACTAACTTAATACAGTCGGATTTTTTCACCTCATTTCAAAACGTTGTTTTAATCCAAACCAAGTTCAAAGATGTAATGTCAAAAATGAGCATTACAATTTAACGCACACTTTAATGAAAATATATTTGAAAACAACCAAAGCATGAGGATTCTCTCAAAAGAAAAAGATTAATCTCTGACAAACAGCGAGAGTTGCCGAGTGAATATATTTATGGAAATGGGATAAATGAATATTTGAACTTCTGGGAAAACCTACCTAGCGATACTACAACACCATATTCATAAGAAGCAGTGAAATAGAAAATTGCCTCAAGTCATTGCTGCTTAACTGCGTTTTCCCATCTGTACAGAACATAACATCATTTGGAAGGTCACAAGACGATTAAAAAAACAGGAAAGGGTATTACAGGGTAAACAAAAAAAAATCTTATTTGTCATTATTCTTCAGACTTTTCTTCTGCATTGTCTACTCAGGTGCTCTCTCCCAATAACGACCTCCACTCAATCGTCTTATTCCGGATTCTTCTTTGGTAACCAGTTTGTGTCGTGGCTAATTGCTGCATTACAGGCAGCATCTGCCATGGGAGCCAGTTATAATGAGTCGCTGTGCAACTCATCTAACGTGAAGTGTCAACAACAACGAAAGATTTGTGAGTATAAATGAACGCATGGAAGGACGAGAGGAAGCTGCAAGCTTTGCAGTATAAGATGTAAGCGTTGTGTATTTCAGTAAAAGTATGCTGTGCATCTTCATCTATATTGTGGTGCATTCAAATTTCTGCCTGGGGCAAAACCTTTGCAGGCGTCCGGAGTTTTGAAGCCTGGGGCTACTTTCCCAAAAGAACCTCCCTCTGGCCGACTAACTCCCACACTTTCTATTATCAGAGATTTACAACATGAGCTCTGACTACTGCTTCACTGATACAGTGAACCTGCCGTTTAATGGCATTTAAGGGCTGACTTGGGCAGGAAGAACTTAAAAGGATTTTCCCTGCTCTTTTCCTAGTAGAGAATAGGTTGGACTGTCTGTGTCAACATAATTATGTATATTTTTCTGCAGATTACAGATGCTATGTTCTAAACCAAGAATATAGCACCTGTGTTTTTCATTTGCGGTTTGGGGTATGAACAACGGATTCACAAATTCCTATTCAGACGGGAAAAAAAACAAAACCCTAAGAGACTTGTCCAATGAGAGATGCAGTCAGGCTTCTTTCTGTCCTTGAAGCTGTAGGTCTGGAACTTTTCCTGCAAATGGATACCTTGGGCTGGGGCTGCAGATGTCACTGCCCTCCCTGGGGTAAATGTATCACATACAAACTCAATGCATTTTTCCTGATCCCATTAAACTAGCCCTTTGTCCCTCCCTGGGTTGTCAGTTGGCAGGTGCTTGGCTCAATCTACTGAGCAACCAAAGAAAGGGCTTGTACAACAGTTGACATCTTCACATTCCATCCATTCTCTATTACTTTTAGCCAAATGGAGATTACCTTCTGCTGGTAATTATATGGGATGCATAGTGCCAGCATGCTGTTTGGTCAAAGACTGGTGATATGCCTGAAAATGCTGCCCTTCCTGTTCTGTGGGCTCACCTGAAAATTTACCTCTCAGTTTCATGGAATAGAGAGTGTGAGAGTGATGGACTATTATTTAAATATAGGATGGCTGGTGGTATTTTAGTTACGGTGAGAAGCCTGTTCCCAAAGGGTTGTTGGTTCAAGTCCCAGTTGTTGTAGCTTTGAGCAAGGTGCTTGAATTACTGCAGTAAATATCCAGCTTTATAAGTAGATGAATGCAGGAATCTGCAAAACAAATAAATTATAATTGGAAGTCCTCATCTGAAAATGAAATACAACAGTAAAGTAAATAATGTTTGGATACGCGGAGTATTGTATTTTTAAATGGGTGAGTCACCCATTAACAGGTTAGAATAGTAAAAGTAGTCACTTCGGTCTGTTGCCAACTTTACAGAAGGCTAACCATGTAACTTTGGCCGGGTGTACCCAGCCACCAACACATTGACAAGCTACATGTCATGGTACAGGAAAGATGGATGCACTAGAGAAAACATGCTTTGATGGTTTGTCTCTGAGTAGAACATAACCCAGAAGGGAGCACAGCCCGCAGCCAGTCGATTCCATTGTCCCCATCAGTGTTGCGATAATAGCGTAAACAATGTCACTGCCTTGCAACAGCGAGTTCTTCCAGTAAGCTTTGCACACAGCAACAGTGAATAGTGGGAACAGCTCACCTGATGACATGGGCAAAATGCTGATCGTCTAGACACTTTACATACTGTATACACTAACATTAGTTGGGGAATCAGGGTGGTGATCGTGCACTCTAATAACGGCACCATGAAGACTAATATAAAAAGGACCATTTTCAGCCAGAGGAAAAACTGCCTCAAATAATGTACACAGTCAAAAGATTAATGTTAGCTCTATAGTATCATGTGACAAATAAGCCCTGTCCTTCATCTGAGTCAAATGTAGATAAAGTAATCTCTTTTTCAAAGGCCGAAAGTGTGGGATGAAATCACTGATTAGAAACGTATGCTTTGGATTCCGTGTGTGCATTTAATTCCCCCACTTGCTGGTTGAGAAGGCCTTGAGGAAATAAATATGTGGATTTAATTGCGGAATTGATTGCAGATTAAGAATCATCAGAGCTTTGGGTGAACCACTGCATGCATCCTAAGGTAAGCAGAGCAGTAAGAAAAGCTGGTCCCCTAAAAATTGAGCAAATAAAATTCTTCTACTCATTAAGGGTAAAATTGTGTGCTCATAACAATAAAAATAAAACATCCAGCCTCATCCAATAGGATAGAATCAGGATCATTGTTAAAATTCAGAATGCATTTCTTTTCCTACACCAGAACTTGCTGTTGCTGTGATTCTTGACAGCAGGTAGCTATTCAATGAGAATGTGGTCAATCAGGATACCATTGTGATACACAGATAAAGCCAAACCATGTATTTTATTTCTGGCACTACCTTCTACAAAGATGGAAGAAGAAAAAAATTATTACTACATGTAGTATACACTATTACTAGAGTAGACTGAAAGTAACTATTACGGTTGCAGTAAAATGCAACTGGAATGACCATGTTAAAATAAATAAATATATAATGTGGTGAAATTAGTTTGATTTAGCTTTTCCCATTCAGAATCTGGAATTCACTCCTACACGACTGGAGTCAATTTCCATAAGAATTCATCAGTAAATTCCAGTGCAATTCTTGGCTAGGATTCTGCCATTTTGAGAAACTGTACCCAATAAAGACTAGAGTCAGAAAAAGAGCGAGCATGATTTGTTCACACTCTACGGTCAGTTGTCAGCTATGGCCCTGGAGCAGGCTAGTGCAATCGAGTATCTGATGGCAAACGGTTTCCAAGTATTACCATTACGTCCATACTGGGAGTCCTAGGAGAAGTTCTGTCAGTGATTCATGTCCCCATTTCGCTTGTTTTCTTACGAACTGAAACAAATACATCCATGACTTGCTGTCTGTTCAGAGAGGTTTCAGTGACGTGACTTGAGGATTTTTTTTGGTAATTTGGTGTTTAAAACTGTATAACTAACAGTATAATACATCTGCACCCATTATGTTTATATCTGTACTTTGTGGATGCAAAAATGACATTTAAAATTGACTGAAATGATTTAAGTTAGTAATGGTAGTAATCCTCTTCTTGAATTTAAATCCAAGAAGGGGTAATAATAAATGAGAAAATGGGTCACCCTTCATTCTCTGTGGGGCCCACCCCATTTAAGGACATTAAGTGATATGGTTTCCTGATTACTGGCTCACCCTTTTAAACTCCCTACTGCTTTTTTTCCATTCTCAAAACATACAATGTGTGAGCACATTCAAGTTTGTGTGCATGTAAGTGTGTTTGTGTGTATGCGCACGTCTGTGTGTGTGTGTGTGTTTGTGTGTGTGTGTGTGTGTGTGTGTGTGTGTGTGTGTGTGTGTGAGTGTGTTTGCATTAGTGCTTTTCTGTATGCATACTCATGTATATTGTGTGTGTTTTGAGTGTGTGCCTGTGTATGAGTGCATGTGTCTGCTTGTGTGTGTGTATTTGTGTATATGTGTCTGTGTGACTATGTGTCCATTACACATGTGTCTCCCATTGTGGCGGATCTTGTTGGACAGCACACTGAGCAGTGCAGTGACCCACAGCCAGAATTGGCATCAGGGAGGTAATGAAGATAAATGTGGGAGATGGTGTAGAAAGGAGAAAATCAATTGGATGAAGATGATATTTCTGTCCATGCTTTGGAAGGTAATGAGCCCCCCTTCATCGGTCCATTCCAAAGGACAACACACAGGCACCATCTTTCTCCGCCTGCCTCCGCTTCTGATTAAGGGCTGCAAAATTAGCCTGCGCTGCGCGTAGCAATATCCTGATTACCTGGAGTACATTTATGGGATATTTATGAGTCATCATTCCAGCTGTGACCAACCCCTTCTGTGGACAAACTGCTCATTCACAGCAGGTATATGGCTGTATTAAAATGCTGTTTGCAAATCTGTGGCTAATACTAGATAAGCTTACTTACTATGCATGCACAGTGCAGTGAATAATCTGCCAAACCGTAGCATGATCTAAAATTCAAAAATTCATGATCTAAATTACTAACAGACATTATAGTATTTTAAAAGTATAAAATATGTTTTGATCAGACAATTCAAAATGATTGATCACATGATTCAACATGCTTTGATTTTTAGTAAACTGTCTGCATCTACTCCTCATTAAAGGGAGTTGGTAATTGCTGGGGGGCTCAGTCACCGACTACCTGACCAGTGTCAAAGTGATACAAGACCATCAAGTACAATTTGTGGTGCTGAAGTTGATTCTTGAAAAGGTTCATGGCTGACTTATTGGCTACTTCAAGGAAATCGATGAATCAAAATTAGCATGCAAACACGCCAACATGACTGATTCACAATCAAAATAAATACGAACATGAACTCTTTGAATCCTGTCAAATTTGACTGGTTGTTATAAAATCCCCCTGAACTTTGACACTGAAAGGTAAAAACTGCAGTAAGCACATGGAGATGGCAGTGAAGGCACATTCCTGCTCGCCCTCCCAGACTCCAGTTCTATGTCTCCTCGAATGCAGGGTACGTGGTACAGGTGCGGCTCGCTAGAGTGCTGAAAGTCTTGAGTCTTTTAATGGCCTGCTTGGCACTGTAAGAAGAAAGTAGCATTTGCCACAAGAGCTGAAGAAAAATAATTCAGCGCTCAAGAAATCAATGGAGGCAATTACAGAAAGTAAGTTTTTGAGACAATTATGCTTGCTTACTCATTCAAAACTGGTTCCCAAAATGAATAAATCCAAATATTTCTGTTACATTACATTACAATGAATATAAACAGAAAACTTGCGTTAGTTGATTTTAAGCTTCAGACACAGACAGAGTCCTATTGCATTCTTATTATAATACAAACGTTTATTGCTGGAGTTTAAAATAAAAAGATTCAACAAAAAGCTTCATACAATGAAAAAGACCAATCATAATGTGACTACACATTCATAGACAAGAAAAAAGCTGCTTGTTTTGGAAACAATGGTTTTGTATATTTTTGTGTATTCAGACTATTTAAGTATATAAGATGCCTTAGGCTGGAAAAAGAATGAACAGTGCCAACTATATAGAAGTTGTTGACCAATTGAGGTCTATAATGATTAAACAGTGAAGTGAAATGCAATCTTTCAGCACCTCCTCTCTTTCACCTTGACAGGCTATTGAGAAGCAGCAAGGGTAAGAAAGGAGGGAGGTTCCTGGGAGAGTTTTTTTTTTTTTCTTCCTATTTGTTCTCCAATAGGCGGAAAATGTAACCGAGTAACAGCAGAATGTAAATCAGGAAATAACAAAGTAATGGGATTTGACGGCCTTGTCATTTCCAGCCCTGCACAAGCTATCAAGGAGGGTATTAGCAGATAAGTCTGAATGGTTTCCATCTGATGTGCTGTACAATAGTTATTGATCAAATGCCCAGACCTCCACCCCCATCCCTTGGATCGCGCCCCAACCTACGGCAAGAAGAGCTGAGTTTATTAATTAGAGATTGACATCCAATGCTCTCCTTATTCACAGGATATGGGGATGAATTTAAATGAGGTCTACCCTATGCATGTTAGCCACAGGTTTGTCCCACAAGCAAACAAGCTGTTCGCACTCAGGACAAAGAGGGAAAAAACATACACTCACAATAAGTATATTTTCTTAAAATAAATTTACCACCGAATGTCTTTTATATAACTGACTTAGCGTAATACCAAGATCATTATAAAAGGGAAAACATATATAGCTTTTATATATTTATGTATAAATATTGCATATATGTTTGTGCAAGGTGAATACAGGCTGAAGATGTGTTTGATGAATCTGCGTAGATTTTTATTTTTTTTAGGAGAGCCAGAAACAATAAGAGAGAATCACAATTAAACAGAGGTCATTAAGCGCCGGACCAAGCATTCCTGCACGGGGGGCCACACCCTGGCTCCATCTCCCTCCATCCTCTTTCAGAGCCAGGCCTGTCCATTCTAATGAACATAAAAACATCTTTATTGCGTTTTCCAAACTGCATCTCTTTCTCCCAAACTTCACTCTAATGGGATGTGGGGACCTTCCATTGATTGGGTTAATAAAGAATAAAATTGCCTCTTAACTGTACCACTGCCTGGCACTCGGGCTAATCCAGGCCCAGGCGAGAACTGGCAGGAATAGGCTGCCTCTCGCGAGCGGTGATACGGATCTGATCCCCGCGCAATTTCATGCCTGCTTTGCCCCTCTTCTCCTCTGCACAGCATCAATTACCCTCATAAAACAAATCCTGCACAACTCTTACTCTATATCGCGTTCCCCTGGGAGAACGGGGAGCGGGGAGGCCGCTCCTTACTTTATTGCCTGTTACTTACCGTCATCTATAAAGGTGTGATTTAACCAACGTTCGGTCCGTCTGAACCAAATTGGGAAATGTGTACAGAAGAATATCCATTTTACAATGTATATTCCAAATGGATCTATAGATGGGCTTTAAAAGATTCACAGCTCGTCAGTATTCTATGGTATTTTTTTTTGTGGGATAAATGTTGTCTTATTTATGTTCCATACTAAACTGTCTGTAACGTTGAGAATGATACAAATAGCCTCTGAGTGAAACTCAGATTAAGACACGGTGTTCTTTATTAAATTACAAAAAAAACTACAATTTGACAAATAAAAAATCTGCATTTTCCTTGTTTAATGAATATTTAACATGGTTACATATGGCCATAATAATTTGAACACCATGAACTAAATGAATGTTATTGTTGTGCATAGTGAATTAACGTGTCCTAACAAATGGAAATAATGAATACATTCACGCTAGCGTAGATGTCAGTGGTGCCCCGGGGCAACAGCACTGTTTACCGTGGAATGAGTGAGCGCGACGTGGCGTGTTGTGTCTGTCCATCCATCTGTGATCAGTCTTCTGAGGGGGGTTTGTATGTATACGGGCTCCTTTTACTTCAGTGCGGGTTTTCATGGAGTGGCTTATAGTGTCATTTATCAGATTTCTATTCTTATCTGTGTCATCCCGAGGTCTTCGTCAACGTTATTTATTTTGCCACATTTGGTTCCCTCACAGTTCAATCAATAAATAGTTGTATGTGTGGACCAGTGGGTTTTTCTGTTTGTTTACTGACAGTTAGCAGAGCGGCATGCAGTAATATGTTATTGTATATTACGTTAAATGTCTTTATTTATGGCATATCTGAGCGTCTGTTATATTTTTCTGCTCCCGTATCTGCTATGACCCTTGCCTCACTCCCCGCTTCCAGCCAAGGTACCTTTATCTCTGTTTATCAAATAAGACACATATGGGTGTGTAAGATGGATCTGCTCGTTTTGACATTGCCCGTACTCTCTACATTGTCTCTAAACAACAGCTAGGCAGTTTTGCTTATATTCATACCTATTAGTTCTATCACAATTCAGGGCCAGGTCACAGCTTCTATTTTCCTGGAGGAAATGATATACTTTATCTATTTATTCATGCAGAAACTTTACTCTGCGCATGAGAAATGCTTCTCCGGGTTGCTGGGAGACGAAGAGCTCAAACTGACAAACTAACAGACGGGATTTGGGGAGGGACGTCAGTGTTACGTGCGTATGTGGTGGGTGGGGACATGTACTGTGTGTGAGGGTGTCTGGATTTACTCCCAACCGGAGTCACCAAAGTCTGTAAAGATTTGTGCCACACCCCAACTGCCAATCACCCCATTCGCAGTAAACAGTTCCAAGGCTTTGTCAGAACATATCACATCTTTACATCACAGCATACCCTTGTCCTGTTAAAAGTACTCATGCCCTCAAACAAAGCCCACTGTCGTGGCAGCAAGGCAAAATGGCAAAAAAAGTTATATACATATATATATATATATATATATATATATATACATTTATGTTATATGAATCGAATGCATTGAAAATTCAAAGGAATCTTTTAAAAATCTTTTTTAAATGTCAAAATCACAAACTGTGATAAAAATGAACTTTCTTATATATAGAACATTTGTAAATGATCTGTAATCCTGGTCATAACGACCTTGGCTGATGGTCTCCCAGATGGTTTTCCCATTCTTGCTGCTGATCAGGCCGGTCAGCTGTGCTGTACCATGGCAGGGGGGCTGGTTTTTTGGGGTTTTTTTACAGAATAATTGAGTATTGCATAGAAAAGCAATTTTACTGAGATGAATGTCAATTCTTTCCTTACTTCATGATTTCCTTCTTTTTTAATGGGGATTCTGTGTTTGCACTATTTAAAAGCAACCAGGGCTCACCAAAACTAGGATTAACTCATCCATTTCGCTACACATTCTCATAATAATCTAATCCTTTTTTGCATTACCAAAAACATTTAAAAAAATGTTATTTATGAAACCAAGCTTAGGCAGGGGAGGAATGCCTATATTGCAGATAAATAACTTCCTTATCATAGCCGCACAAAACTGAGTAAGTTGTCACAGGGCAGTAGGGAGAGTGCACACTTGTAAACCGGTATCTCTCTGCTGTGCTTTTTACAAAGCCAAAATGATTGGTGTTTTTCTATTGCGAAAATGTAAAATGTATTCAGCAGAAGTTTTAAAACCTCCCATCCAAAGTATCTCTTGAGAATATGTTTTTTCCTAATGTCTAATTAAATGTCTAATATTTAATGAATTAGAAGTAGATCATCTCAGGTCATACATATCTTGCCTAAGTAGCTGAAAAAAAACTCCACGTAACATTTTTTAGGAAATCAGAATAATGTATTGTCTTGTCAAATGGTGTAATGCATTACAACAACCCTTCGTTTGTAAACAATATGTCACCAGTGACATAAGGTATTACAACAACCGTTCACCAATAGATTCTGTCACAAATGACCTTCTCACTTCTAGACTGCTGTTACAATATGACACATTGCAATTCACATGCAGCAGTTGGGGCAGGTGAAAAGGAGGCAGACAAGCGGTATTGATTCTGTTTATTTTACGTGTACTCAGAAGGATGACCTGATCTGCTAAGTATGATCCCGGACAATTTTAACATCAATACACATGATAAAACCACACGCTGAAGTGAACTGATACAAGTGCTTCCAAGAAAGTTAAACCACTTTGTAAATTACAACAGCATCAGGAAATACAATGAAGCAAAAAACCCAGCTGAAAATGGCTAAGAACTTCACAGATCCACTTCACAGTTGGTCTTCCCATGCAGTGTACTGCACTGCATTTTTGTTCCCCTCTAAGTACTATTTCTCATTGAATTTATCCGTATTAGTTTTGAGCATCTATGGAAACCGATCATGATTACAGTCTTGGGAGACCTGAAAATATACTTAGGGAAATGCAGCACAAAATTACAGAAAATTATCAAAACCTGCAGAAAATTATGGATAATATATGTGATAATACAGCAAAATTCAAGTGTAGAGCAATGGCGGGTTTCCTAAAATCTATTATTTTAAAATGAATAAAATATTAAATGAATAATGACATTGCTTTAAAGGGTGAATACTCTAGAGCCCTGACCATATTGCATTTTCCAGAGCGAATCGGAAAAAACAGAAAAACATGTACCAAACAGGAAAAACTGTAAAATGATTATTTGATAATAATGACTTTATTACTTAATTTTTAAATGTAATTTATTTTCAAACAGAAATTATTCTATTGTTTTCTACCCAATTTGGATTTTTAAATTATTATTATTATTAGTATTATTATTATTATTATTATTATTATTATTATTATTATTATCATTACATTTGAGAATTTTGTTTTTTCATAGAAGGCATTTCATACCGGCATTCCTTTTTATTCAATTCCTGGCTGTGTCAGTGCATCTCTCATCCGTTACCTGTGAAACCAGAGGAGCACTCCTCAGGAACACTTCCGTGCATGGCCCATACACATTCACTGTCCTTTCCACTTGTGCCCCCCTCAAGAGGACAGGAGAGGAAACATGTCTAATGGAACAACTTGAGAACACTGAATCAACGGAGATTTGAGAGCCTACTGCTCTCAATGGCGGGAGGTCTCTTCGCCGCACGGCTCCGGTGGGTGAAACACTGCACCTCTGGCTGAAAACGGAAATCGAAATGTCCTCCTTCAGTGGAATGCATACATTCCACTGTGACATGCGTGGAGGTAAAAGAAAATCAGAAAATGTGTACTTTAGTAATTGTCACCATACATGGCCCTTTTCCAGTCACTGTTCACTAAAGTCCATTTTCAGTTCAGCACTCTACTGGGATAGAAATATATCAATTTATACAAGCTATAATTGCTTTAAAAATTGAATATCAGATGTAATCAGGGAAACGGAGGGAAGCAGTACAAAGGTGAAATTGACTAATATTGTGTCTCACACAAAGAAAGACAAAGACATTTTAGCTTTTGAGGAGAGCACAGCGAACAATTCCCTTATTACAGGCCTAATTATGAGATATCGCGTTGCCAATGTTTCAAGTAGTCGGCCTGACTGGAAAAGAGGTTTAAAAAACTGGCCGGTTGAAGGTTTTAATGGAGTTCTGGGCGTGCGTGGAGGATGGCTCCAACTGCAATATTACGATAAATACAAACACATTTCATTTTCATTCCATTTCACACACAAAAATAAATAAATAAGCTAAAGCCAGTAGCGGGGCAACAACCACATTACAGGGTGTTCATATTCTGCTGTTGTAATAGTAGGGACAAAGTAATCATGGACATATAACCTGCTGTTTGTACACTTGCATAAAAAAGGAGAACTGGTGGGGCTCTGCTCAGCTGGTTTCCTGTTGGGGGAGGCCTGGATCATGTTCTTGGCTTTGTCTATGTCTTTTTGTTCTTTAGTCAGCCAGGCCAATGAGTAGTGACAGTGAAAGCTGTGGCTCGAGCTCTTCTATAAACTGACAACACCTCCAGGTCCTCTGGGGAGGATAAGGACATCACGGGCAACCTAGCATAGAATACTGTTTTCATTATTCTGGTGCCCCTTCTATCACCATCGAACTCATCCCCCTAACAAGTGTGAGTGTGTGCGTGCATGTGTGTGCAAGTGTGAGTGTGTGCGTGTGTGTGTGTGCAAGTGTGAGTGTGTGCGTGCGTGCGTTTGCAAGTGTGATTGTGTGTGAGCATGTTATGTCTTTGCATGCGTGTGTATGTCTGTGCGTGTGTGCGTGCGTGCATGTCTGTGCGTGCGTGCATGTGTGATTGTGTGCATGTGTTGTGTCTGTGCGTGTCTGTGTGTGCGCGTGCGAATGAGCACGCAAGTGTTTTTTGGTTGAGTGTTTGTCTGTGTGTCTGTCAGAAGTGGTTTACAAACATCACATTAACATCCTCTAAGGCAAGTAAAAAATATCTTCAAGGTTATGTTGAGGAACCACACCGAGATATAAAAAAACTTAGACTTATAATTACTAGACAGTGCACTAACACAGATCACGTTTCCTTCATTTCTTAAAAATTACAACCTAAACACATTGAAAAAAAAAAAGACTTACTATAGTCACTGTACTTTCAAAGATAAGTATACTTTATTCAATAGAATGTAGTATCAAAATGTCCCTGCTCTGCATGACCCAGTCCAGCTTGCATTAATTCAAACATTATACTCAGTGGATTTAAACTATGTAGCAATGATACGCACGTGATCAATTGTCCTCAAGATGGAGGGTATACACCATATGGGAATAACTTTGGATCCTTAAGAGTTTTCAAAAAATGTAGATCGTTATAAATTAATTTCTTTTCTGGAGAACAAAGAAGTTTTTTTTATTTTTTATAAAAGTTTATTCTTATAACCCTCTGGGGAGTTTTGAAACCTTGTTATATACAGTTGTATGTTAAATTCACCAATTTCATAATTAATTTGCTCACCTGACTGTGGAAGTTACAACTTTTTGTATCCAATGAATATAGCTTGAATTTCACTGAGGAATCAAATGCAATGTTCTAAAATAAAGAACACAACAGCCCCCTTATAAAGACCACGGCTACAAAGTGCTGCTTGTGCAAAGCCAAATGCAAGTCCTACCAAAGCTCTGGTTCAAAGCTCTGATGAGAACACCATTTTAATTTCACATGATAATGGTGAGACACAGTATGGAGAAATAACACACAATTTACCGTAGTACAAAATACGGTAGTACAATAATATTGAATCAGCACAAAAAATTCCAGCAAGCAAATAATTGGATCCTGGGCCTTAAGTTTTTGGGTTCAAGTCTCAGATGGGATGTTATGCTTTGTAAATCCTATTGGACAAATGGGTCTGCTTTTGAAAACAGTCTGTATCAATATCATTATAGCATTGCAGTTATACAAGTATAACGACAGAAAAGGAAAACACAATAGTGCTTTCATGGCAGAGGGAACTTGTACGTCAATATTCTCTACAATTTGACAATCACCATGTTTTAAATGTCCCTAAAAAGCATTCTAAGTCAATTAGAAGCGAAAGGTAAGTTTGTGACAAGTGTGAATGCAAGACCTGGAGAAAGACCCACCACACACACACACACTCACACACACACATACGTTCCCCCTCTATGACTGCTATGTGTTGTGGCAAAAACAAGTGTTTACCAATTTTTTAATCCCTGCATTAGCTGGCAATCAGCAAGCATTTGGATCTGCAAAAATTATTCTCCCTTTCATTTGTTTGTATACTGAAATGAAAACGACGGGTGATTGAATTGAACGCCAGGGCATTCACAGGCTGCTGCCAGTTTAAGGGAAAGATTTGATTGCATTTTTAATTAACAAGCATAACAGGCTCATTCATCGGTACTAAAGATTACAATTATGAGCACAATGCTGCACAAGCAGAGCTTTGACTTGGCCAGTGCTGCTGGAGCAGGGAGCTGTTCACCATCAGCTGAAAGGGATTCGTATGAGCTCGGCTCAGAGTTGCGATGAGTGATGGTCTGTGGGGATTGGAGACAGGGCTCGACCGCACCCACAAGCTGCTACGCGGTAACAAGTAGGCCGTAGCAGAGTTTTCCAGCCTTTCACTCTCCTCAGTGGAGGTTCTAAGCCCAAGTCAGGAAAAGCCGAACAATGTCTTTCTCCATGGAAGATACGTTTATGTCTGATTTGACCTCTCCTGTCGTTAAAATCGTGTTCCATTTCAGTTAAGGATGAGGATAGTTCTTTTTTTTTACTTGCCTAGACCACCATTTTGGTTGTGGCACATAGGCAATGAAGATGTTTGTACTGTATATACATCAATATACATCAGCAGTGGGTCAAAATACATAAAAAGAGGGCTTTCTCATCAATTGCACGTCTCAACATCAAATGTGACATTAGCATAATGAAAATAAATGACGCTGCAACCAATAAGAGAGATCAACTTTGTCTTAAATTGCTCATTCAACTGAATCTGGATAGGAATCTTAAACATTTACCCTTCTTTTTCTATATTCAGTGTTATTTCAAGGCCCAGTAGTACACTGGCATGCTGTCTAGGGGGTATAATTCTACATCAAGCAGCTTCATGCCACAGAAATCCGAACAACATCTGTCCTGCAATTTGGATTTCCACTTTTTTATGATTTATAAAGGACATATTTCATGGTTTACTCAAATTCTTTCCTCTGATACATTCAATTCAACTACTGCCTGTGAAGTTCAATTTTCCTTGTCATTAATTTTTTTCTTCTTTTCAGACTGAGTAGAGTTTTTCAAAAATTCAGAGAAATAGAAGATTTAAAAAGAAAAAAGGTCACCATTAAGGTAACCTTGAATACAATCTGGCTTTATGGTAAATCTCAGATATGCTAGCGTTGCCCTCTGTTCTTTCCATTTTTTGATTTTGATTTTGCCGTAAAAAGATATTTTTCCTTCAACCTCTATTTCAGATTAAATCTGTGCTGCAGGATTTCTTTTGAAGGGGACAAACGACTTCAGGCGACCTTTGCAGAGACAAGCCGGCAGAAAGTCGGTCCGAGGGTGGTCACCGCCTCATAGGTCCCCCTGCCTGAGAGCATCTATCTGATGAGGCATGCAGAGAGCAAGAGCACGGCAGGTGGGCCCTGTGTGTCCAGCCATGCGTGCCAGGCCTACTGGGAAACTTTTAGGCCTGTACTGTTTTTTCTTTCATATACAGTACACTGCAACTCAGACGTGGTGTCGGTCTGAGTAAACGTTTCCAAGGTTACCCCATGATGCCGGCCAGAAATGCTCCTTGGTACATCTCCATCGGCCCCCTTTTTTGTTTGTTTGTTTTTTTTTAGTTTCAGAGCCATTAAATGAATTAGCCAGTTAAGTAACCTGTAGCACTTTAAACGCTTAGACAGCCAGATGATAAAAGTCAGAGGGCTTAGGTTCTATTGGTTACAGCAAAGCAAATAAATAAACAATGACAGTTCTGAAGTGGAATAAAGAACAACTAATACCAGGATTGACAAAGCATGTGTTTTTCAAGCTCAGAAACATTGTCCTTGTGATATTCCATTAATTCTGTAACAATGTATTGCTCTAATATCACAGAACACAATTTTGGAATGTTATGCAAATCGGGTAAATTGTCACTTCACTGCCTCTTCAAATAACAATGACTTTAAAGCAAAACCTTTACACACACAAGCCATCATATTTTTTCCTCTGTCTTGTCCTCACCCTCTTCATTATAGGTTTGTGTTACTGGTGAGCATGGAGGACCTGCGATTTCTTAATATTAGAAGGAAGATAGATGATGTAATTATGATTAAGAGCTGTAGACTGTGGTATTGAGATATAGCCATTTAAACATTTGACGTGCTGCAGTGCTGTAATTTGCAGTGGTCTCACAGTTCAGTGCTTAAAACATAACCGTTTACAGTACCCAAACAAATTTCCCTTGCTCACGTTATGATATTGAAAACTAACCCATTTATATTGTCTCAGGCATTGATTAGGGCATTTTCTTTGCTTCATGAGAATCAAATCAACGCAATTAATCTGACGTTATTTACAATATTTATTGATTAGTTTAAGGACTTGACAAGCGGTAAAATGGAAATAATAAATTTTTAGGTTATACTGGGCAGAGAGGACCCAGAACATATTAAAAAATCTGTCTAAAGGTGTTTAAATATTTTTATATTTTTATTGGTATTACAGTGATTATTTAAAGGACTTATCAGTAAATGTCAAACCAGTCTTTCTGACATTTGACATGCCTCTGCTATCATGAGCTTTTGCCCCCATTTTAGAACAGAGATACCTTTGCTCAGAGTCAAGGTTAATTAGTTACTCTGAACAAGGGTCTTCTTTTTTGGATCATATTCAATAACATTCAATATATTTTAGCCAAGTGTAAATTTACAAATTATAATTATAATCAAGTTAAAGAGACTGCAACTAGCCAGGTGATTCTAAAATAAAAGTGAATGTCATTCATCATTAGGTCGTCAGTCCTCACTTGACACACAGGACTATACCTGGAAAGATGTATGTTTTGTGAATACCATGCTGGTATTTATGGGGAACAATAGTTTTAAATGCATTTTGACCAGCATTTTAGGAAGTGTATTACACATTCTAGAAATGCTGGAACAAATGTTTAAATGTACAGCGCCTCCTGAGAAATAAAATAGTAAATGAATCCGTTCCTCAAAAATGTTAAATTTAGGGGAAACAAAATGATGTGTTTTACTAAATATTGATACAAAATATCTGAATTTTTCAGTGGCACTAATCAACATCTCACTATTGCATGTTTCCTTGCTAGGATAAAAAACAACCAAAAGCAGAAATGCACAGTAAAGCACTTAAGACACCTGAAGTGTATGACATGAACGATTGGCATAAATTCCACTAAAAGTATTGAGTACTGTGATTGAAGTGTTCAGCAGAAAGCATTAGCTGGCCATATAACTTGATCTTTCACTTTCAGGTTAAATTTGCACGGGTGACAAATTTCTGGGGCTTGCATGCAAGATTTACATTACTCAAAGTAATGTCACGTCTGTGCAATCAGAAATCAGAAAATGTGCTGCACAAAATGTTTCAATTTAAGATTTTGTGCTGCATTGGTTTATAAAAGTTCAGTAAGTTGTTGGTCTGTAATATTGTATACTGCTTCCCTATTATTTAATCTGGCAGTCAGCTAACAAGCAATATTGAATGGGCAGAGGTGCAGTAAATGTAATCAATTATTTATCATGCATCATAATTAACAATCAAGATCGTTCTTCAGAACTGCCTAGGCTATATGTAACAAAAACAGAGAAGCTAAAATGAGTTACAGAGTCAATCAAGGTATAATTTTTCCTGATTATACTCTTCCCGATAATAATCTAACAAACCCCAGCAGGAGCAGAGATATGTGTTTGTAGCACAGGAGAATTTAGCATTTATCTTAAAAGTTCTACTAAAGTTCTACTCTCAGTTTAACAGTTCGATTTCATATCATGATGTAGTCTTTTTGGCACGTGGCACCCGCTTCCGCTGATGTCTACGCTGTTATGTCAGGGTTATTACTCAGGGTTATTATTAAATCAGAATTTGCTCCGATTGTATCTAATGATTCACCACTATGTGCTCCCCCCCCCCAGACACATTGTCTATGTGCCTGCCTTCCTCACCTCTGAAGCTCTGAGTTCATGTCTATGTGAGACCCCTTGTCACTCACCACAAGCCCTTGTACACGTTTCCCTTGGTCGCATTTGTCCTTGTAAGGGCATCAGCATAATTGCATGTGGGACAGTGGGAACGGTTACTCCTTGATCAAAATAGTGTTAATTCCTATTTAAGTCCCAGCTTCAACACACAGCAGAATTTCCAAAATATAAGGTCCGTATTAATAAAGCACAACAGCAATTAAATATAAATCCACAGCTAAATAATGCAACAAAGGGGACTGTGGTAGCCAGCCCTGAGCCACACCCTCAAGCCCTGGGCACTTGCTCAGGGCTGCCATGATGGACAGCCAAGCTTGGGGGGCCAAGTCCAGAGCAAAGACCTTGTTGTGCAGCTGCAGAAGTCTGCTTGGTGGTGAGAGAGTTTGGTGTCTTGGGCATTTGTGGTTTAGATGTTTAAAAAAACATTTTTCCTTTTGTGGTTTAAATGTTTAAAACTGTTTTCCTCCAAGGGGAGGCTTTTGTTAGTTCTTCGTCTTTTGTTGTGTTTATGGAAATTGTTGGATCATCAAAATACAAAATTGAAAGCATCACAGAAAACCCTGCCTACCCATATATAACCACCTCCAGACTGGGCACGCACAGGCGTGCTACGGGGAAACATCTTGTAACAGAGTTCATTCTTTATGTTAAATCACAACATATTGAAAGCCAGAGAGGTCTGGCAATCCGTGCTTTGCCCTTGCAGTCAGACACTTAACAAAGGCAAAACACTCAGTGTTAAAAAACAGCTGGCTTTTCAGAGGATCAGTCAAAATGGGCTCTCAAGCTCACAAGGACATTTCTGTAAAATCAAGTGGTTGTACAAAAGCCAGGTGTAATCAAAGGGTCTGTCTAGTACAAATAGCCATTTTCTGCAGTTTACAGGAGGTTAGAGAGATCATTTCTTAACTCCTAATTTAAATATTAATACATTTCACCGTTTTCCTCACAAAATTTGCAGGATCATTTTCTGTGGGGCTCTATGGCAAAATACTCCTCCACCTATTTTCCCAATTTTAAGAATATAGCCAGCTCCTTCTTAGTGAAGCAATGGGCGGGGACCAGAGGGTGTGATTGATTTCCTATTTAGGAGATGTTAGATATGATTTACATTTACATTCAAGTTTTACAAGAGTTTGACATTGTTGTCAACATGCTAGGAATATACGTATTAAAAACAGAATGTGTTTGGTTGGACTGGGCACGTGTTTGATAAGTAGGTGACCCTTACATGAATGTGAAAGAAAAACTGTTATGGTTCCCCCGAGCATGAGCCTCTTCCCTCAAATGTGCAGCAAGGTTAACTACATAGTTTCAGACTATAATGGCATCGCAAAATTGACATTTTGCCTTTTTTAAGGGTTCTTAAATATAAGTCATCACAACTTGGAAGTTCAAATCGTTATTTAAAAGTCAGTATAAGGCAAGCAGCATAAAACTTGCAAAGGGTGTTTAAATATAGTATAGTCACCTAGCCAGGAAGATGTATACTAGTTGTTATAATGGGAGTTATAAATTTACATGTCATTTTGCATCACAAAATGTTGATTTAAAAATGTTAATTAGCATTTAATCCAAATATTTCAAACCAGTTGCATGCAAATAATTCATTTTTTCTTAGGTAACCCTTAAGATTTTTTTTTTTTTTTTAATCCTTTGGGTTTTTAATTCTGTTGCTACGCAAATTAAACCTGCCAGCACATTATCCACCAACAGATTTTAGAATTTTGTGTTGATGACTTTACAAATGGGATGGCAAGAGACATTAGGTGAAATTCTGACAAAACAGATCTTGATTCTGAAGCTCTAAATGTGAGATTTTTTCCTTATAACCTTCAGTCTAAATAAATGTGAATTATATGTGTTGCTTTTGTTTCAGAGCTTTTGTATGTGTCCAGAGTGTTCATTCCCTAACTCTGAAATAATGCTAAGCTTTTTTACAGGGTGCACTTGCACTTGCTTCTAGGTTAGACTACGTAAACCAGGTGTTGATGCCTCTTCACTGGAAGATACCCTTAATATTCAAATGATCTTATATCTAATTAACATATTTTCATTGTATTGGAACAGTTAGTTCAGTCTCAAGATGAAAGTAATTCATAAAATGACCAAGTTTCTATCTACAGGGCCCCAAAATGATCTGCCACAGTATATAAAAGAAGCCCCATCTGTTTCAGCCTTTAAATCCAGGCTGAAGGTCCACCCTTTCAATCTGTCATATTATTTAATTGCCAAATTTAGACTCAGCCACACTGCTATTCCACTGGCACGCTACGTGACAATAAAGGGATTCTGTTTTTTCTAATCATTGATTCTAATGAACGATTCTAATCAGCCTTTATCAGCAAATTAATTTTCTTTCTGTTTCCTCCTTACCCCTGTGTCTCCCTGTAGAGTCAGGCCACCAGCAGAGGGCAGACCAGCCACCTCCACAGGCAGATAGCCCATAGTAAACTGATGACCCACATCAGAGAATACAACAACCGCTAAAGGCATATACACCACACTTTGGCAGCGAAACCCTGACCATAATTCACCATAATGCATTTCTAAACCTCATGTATCATTATCTGGTTTTAGCTATGCTGCCTGGAGGGAAAGCAACCATTAGATCTCGGATTCAAGCCAGTTCTGTTCTGAATTTCTTTTTCTTTTTGTTTCTTTATTCTTGTTTTCATTTTCCTGTTTTTTTTTCTGCATCCATCTCTTCCCTTTATGTGCAATCTGTAGCAAAGGCAGATGTGCTAAATAAGTTTAATGAAATTCCAGTGCCTTTTATTCAGCATCTGAATATCAAGAGCGTTTTAGAACCAAAAATAGCTACTTGGTTTTGGACAGCCCCTTTCAAAAAAATTTTTTTTTTCACTTTGATCTAGAAGTCTTCTGGCTTCCTTGCCACTGTTTTCTCCACTTGCGTAAATTTATGGGGTATTAAAACAAACTCTTCAAGAATGGACTAATCAACAGCATCCACACAGAATTCAACCTGATGTCATTGTAAGCGCATAGACGGCTGCGATTGAACGACTGTTGATCTATGAAAAGGGACTACATAAGTAGCCAATTAAATTAGCCCTTTATTATGGTTTACGTCCTTCATGTGGATCGTCAAATGGCTGTTAACATTTATGTTACTGTTGTCCAATATTTAGAAAGTTTATTTTACTGAGGAGGCTATGAACTGTTTCCATCGCTCAGCAGCTCAGCATAGTTTGGTCAGTATGTCAAAGACATGAATATGTTAATCAGCTTAGCAGGCCAGAAAGTACTCTGTAGAAATACATTTATAATTTGTATTAAATTCTACCTGTTTCCTGAATTATTAAAAATAGCTTCCTCTGTTTAATAAAATAATTACATTAAAGATTCAAAACAACATCATGCATTAATGTCTCTGTTGAGAGCACCTTGTGAAGATATCCGATGCCCCTGTTTCATCAGTTCACAATTCTGCATCTATTTAAATCTTCCACCCCGATAGACTTTCCCATAAACGGCACCAATTGTTGAATTTTTAAAGCTACACTTTGATAAACGGTTGAGTCAGGAATGCAACTTCTATCTACGTCAATAAGGTCATGTGGGGTGATCAACCGGAGTAACCACTCTGTTGGAAACAAAATAGGGTCCGTGGAAGGAAGAACAGTTGCAGTCCTTCAGGATTGGATAAGTCGGCAGTAATCCTGTCGGGCAGGTTGGTTGAAAACTTCTACTTGTTTTTCCTCTGTAATTCCAGCTACTCTCCTCAACTTATCGCAGTCAAACAACAGGAGCTGACAGAGAGCCAGCGTAATGAGCCTGAGAACAGAACGGCCATGCTCATTGCTCATTCAAACGACTGTTCCTGGGTATATCAGGACAGGTGAGGGGACCTCCAGTCACCAATCTGCTGGGACCCTCTGCAAGGTTCATGTTAACGGGTTTTTTTTTCCCCCTTCTCTATCTTATCAGCCAAAGCTGACAATGGGTTTCCACTGTAATTGAAAAAAGGCAAGCCTCTCTCCCTTCATCTCTCGTTGTCTCTCCTTCTCATAACCTGGATTTTCTCTATAATTGAGTTTTTACCAAGAAGTCGCAACCAGTGCGGAGGCCGCAGCTGCAAGTCATTGTGTTTCAGGGTCAAATTGAAGAAAAAGTAGGGGTGGAAAACCTCTAGGTATGGAGCTGGCTATTCTGGTCTTCACATCTAATAATTACCCTCATTTTTAGTAGCGTCATAATTATAATGGAAAAACATTGCTGCAATCTGACGGCCTAGATGGATTTCAATGCAATTAATTATTAGACTTAAAGTGCAGTCAAACAGGCAATAAAACTTATATAAAACAATGTCTTCAAAAAAAGGTTTAATCCAACAGCCCTTTTAGAACATATACAAACACAGGCTCACCAAAGGCCTACAGATTCTCTGTTAAATGAGGTGTATATATAAACTAGGTCTCAGCGCTGAGAACATACTGTCTCTGGTATCAGCCCAGTTTGTCCAAATGGCTAGTGTCAGCACACTGAAAGCAGATCATGACACTATTTAGTTTTGGTGCTAGCTTTGTGTGGAGAGAGAGAGAGAGAGAGAGAGAGAGAGAGAAGCCCGTGAAATGCAGAGACGAGAAAGGGAATCAGACAGAGACTCAGAGAAGGGGGCCATGTCTGTGCCATTTATCTAGTCAGGGAATCCCTTTTAATGTACAGAAAAACTGGGAAATAAGACCATTGCTGAATTTGCGCTTAATTTTGGAGAGAGTCATGTCATCAAATAATATGGTTGATTACTCATTGAAAATGGTTTTCCACAGTAGCTAGGTCATATATAAAATAGAGAAAGAGTTTTGGTCTTATTTTGTTAAGGAACTCAGATCTCAATGCTGATGAGCCTGTAGGTAGCCAATAAACCCTGTGTGGCAAAATGAGGGGAGTGCTGGAGGTAATGGGCGCCCAGTCTCAAGAACTACAATCCCCTTGAGCCCACAGGACTGACCCTGAAAATAGGAGGTTAATTGTTCAGGTGAGATTTAAAAACCAAGAAACAAAGGGCTTCCAAGGAGAGTAGACAAGGAAGAAATTCAATGCGGCCATGCATGTGTTTTGGGGGGGGTTATGTGCATAGTTTTTGTTCGTTTTAAGGTTTTTTTTCTTATTTTTCTTTTTCTGGGACCTTATCAAGCCCGGATCAAATCTTTTTACTGGTCAAACCCCACACTTGAACACATGTGGTGGAGAATGCAGGAATAGGTGGCGTTCTAGTCACAGCAATCCCTGGTGCTGAGGTGAGACTCTAAAAAAGACCAAGCTAAAGCACCCAGCCCAGAATCTCTGGGATTATGTGGGACTGCCTGGCCACATGGTATTTCCTCTTCTCCCTAGAGACCCTCCTTTTCCTGATTTTAAAATCTTACCTGAATAATAGGAGGTTAATTGTTCAGATAAGTCAGTCCTTTGGCCTCATGGGAATATATTTATCTTTTAATGGTGCTATCTAGAAATGTAAGGACATTATCAGCACCCTCCCTTGGTTTCAATCCATTAATTGGCTGAATGCAAATCTTGCTTATGATTACAGCGTATTAGTCAGTAGTATGTCTTCCATAAAGCCATTCGTTTAAACAAAGCTGTCTGTTTGGACAGAGTCCACTCTCAGCCCCACAAAATCAAATTAAGCACTAGAGAAGGCACTCCATGCTCCGCCTCCCACAAACAAGCCAATAAGAAGTACACAAAAAGCAACAGTGAGCCTGAAGTTACAATCATGTCCCTGTTACCGGAGTATTTCACTCTCTTTGTTTTGTTCAAACCATTTTTGGCAGACATCTTTGACATCTTTGCCCAGTCTACAGAATCTAGGTCGTCAGATGTCATTCCAGGACCTGAGAGTGGCAGAGGCTGAAAGGCCCCTGGTGGCCATTCTTGCCTAATTAAATAAGGAGGTTAAGAAAAGGGAAATAGAAGGTTAATTGAGGGACATTAGATGAATCTCAGAACTGGGAACACAAATATTTCAAGTGGTGTGAAAATGTTTTCATTCCCCCCAGAAAATGGGGTGCAAAGGCATCGATGCCTATGTAGCGCAGCTCCAAGGAGAAGTAACGGTTCAGATACCGGACAGCTCTCTCTTATTCTTTGTCACACAATCCTGTAGTTACCTCCTGGGGAAAATGGTAGCCCTCTCTCTAATCACAGTGCACTTTGACGAAATGGACAGAGCTGAGGTTGGCCGTATTGTGTGCTTCCAAGAGCTGACCGCCACGACCTGGCTCCAAGAGCAAATCACCTTTCGGGAGAGCAGAGAAGTAAGGGAGAGATGCTCTTTGTTTGATGTTGGGAAGAAACCCCCTTTAGTCTGGCTTTTGCATGGTTGGTCACAGAGAATGGGAGCAAGGGGAGGCTTTTGGTGAAGTGGATAAATAATTGCTTTTGTCTCCGGTCAACCGGTGAGCAGCCAACCGCATCGAGGTATTTATAGATAAACAGATTTATCAGCCTGGTCGCAGTGCTGCTGTTTCCATTTTCCTCCAATTAAAGCAGCCGTCCGCACGTCTGCACGCCCCCCCCAACAAAGACAATGCTTTCTATCTCTGTGACGTCTTGACGACGTCAGGACTTTTCATTGCAGTGATACCTGCAGTCCGTAGAGATCAATCTTATCAGGATTTATGTTTGTGCAGGGTTATTTTACATGGCAAAACTGCCAGTGTTAAATTAACACTGTCAGTGTTTATACGAGTCAAGGTCAGACCATTTGGATCCACATGAACACAGTGTTGATTTAACAGCAGTTTTGCTGTGTACATTCTAAAAGTCCCCAAAAAGCTGTGGGATACAGCAGAGAAGTACACCAAAGACCAAAAATAAACACAAAACAGTCCGTCTGAAACATTGCAGACTTATTGATCCAAACTGCCCACCCACCATTCTTCTCCTCAGCTGAGGTACGTGCAGTTAAACTGCAAACTAGCCCCAGTGGACTCTTATTAACATCAGCTGACAAGATGCATGCTGTGATAACTGAAAAAGACATCACTTTGCTCTCAAGGTCAGAGGCCACCCGTTTCTCTGCTGACCCCGAGACCCGTGGCTAATGCAACTTCCACTACTAATCGCTTGTCTCCGGCATATCTCACCGGCATCTCTCACCGGCATCTCTCACCGGCATCTCACACCGGCATCTCACACCGGCATCTCTCACCGGCATCTCTCTCCGGCATCTCTCACCGGCATCTCTCTTCGGCATCTCTCTCCGGCATCTCTCACCCGCATCTCTCACCCGCATCTCTCACCCGCATCTCTCACCGGCATAAGCAGTGAATGTCGATGTTGACTCAAAAGCACACAATGCCATTCAGGGTGCCATCATTTAACCGCCCCCAATTTTTGTCACCTGATATTTTTATTGCAAACATGACATAATTATTTCATCCATAATGAATTACATGTATCTATATATTTACACGGGACAGAACGTGTCATACGGTAATCACTAGCTTCAGTTATATAAAAACGTGGATATAAAAATGAATGTGGTAAACAAGGCCCACGAGGACCAATCCCATCAATCTCCCTCATTTGTAGAGGCCCCCTGCCGTTGCCCGTCCCATGCAAGCCTTCACTGGATCCATCAATCTGTTTATTGAAGAGATGGGGACAGAGGCTTGTTTGTCTAATAGGAGCTCTATCTGTCTGCGACAGAAAAAGAGAAGCTGGAAATCATGTCTGAAGATGAAGGGTAGGAAACCCAGAGGCAGGTCTGTGCTGATGTGTTGTACAAAACAATTTATAGTCTATATAAAGTAATATGGCCGGGGACACAAAGGGGCCCAATCAAGAAATTATGATAAAAATGACTTCAAAATCCCTCCTGGCTCAATTGGCTGTCTGCAAACATGTATGTTGCGTTGTTGTGCCACAGCAGACTTCATTTGTAGATTGTTTGTAGATATAATGCAAATCTTCATCTCAGGATACTGTAATACTTTTTGCCTGCAAACAAGTTTGCATATTAATTCTGAGGGTGTAGTTCACTGTAATCCATTGCATCGACAAATATTTACAAATCCATTTTGTTTGGTTTTTTTTTAATTGGGATTGCGCAAGCTTAAAAAAAATGCGAAGTTCATGGTGGTTTTCGCTAGATCCATTTTTGTGCGACCATATTAAAAATCAATTTGGTATAAAGGAAAAAGACTAGAGGGAGATATTGTAAGTGTTTTTTCTTTTTTAATAAGTACTGACCATATTAAACATCATCACCACAGAGGATTTCCTGGTGAAATATCTTTATTTTCAGAGATTTCCTCTAATTTCACAAATAAATAGGAGATTAAATTTAGTAATGAGAAGGGCATGTAGGTCCCCAAATAGAAGCCTTTACAGAAGAGCAAACATAATAGGCCCAATTTGTCATTACCCTCCCATTCAGTTCTCAACAGAAAGGAAGGTCACACCTACGGTTGTGTTTCTTGGCAGCTGGATGGTTCTGCATCTTTATCACATGATTTATTACCTGGCATTTGCTTTCTTTTGCTCGTTAATCCTCTAACATATTCATTACGTTTTGTAATGAAAACAGTTACTGTACAACATGGCAGTATACAAACATTTTAGAAATACCCAAATGCTTGCTCTTTTGAATGTATCTTATATAGTTTAAGGTGTCCAGCGTAAATTAAATTTGCACAGTATTGAAACCTACTTCAATCATTTTGTTTTTTCCCCACTTTGACAGGAAAGAAAGTGGTGAAAAGGAAACTGAACAAAAATGTAAAGGAAGTTACAGTGAAAATTTCAGTGAAAATGCATCACGTTCTGTAACAACACATGTCATTAATGTTGGTCCTCATGGAACTGTAGAGAAGATAGACAGTTGGCTGGTGGAACATGCAGAACCTAAATATTTGCTCTGGCTTAAAAACCTCCGGATGGTAACCTAGAATGTAACTGTTCCCTCTGACTCAAGAGTAACATAACATTGTGTGTCACCTCGACCCAAGTCGTAAGCTAAGGCCAAACAATTACTTTCTACTCCCACCTCCCAATACACACAGTGCCACTGTCCCAACAACTAGGTAAAATGTCAACCAGGGCTAAGCATTTGCCCCACGGTCCAGCCTCCACGCACACAGCTGTAACTAGCTTTCTAAGACCTGGGCCCTTTCTGCCACATTTGTTCGCCTCTTAGTCGATCCACCAGAGAGAGATGATAAAAGATGAAAAACAGGGAAAAAAAGAAACAAACAAAATCTATTAATACTAAATTTTAGTTTTAGTAGCACAAATCCCAAATCCCCCTTTAAGATAGATTTTTTTTTTTTGTGAACTGGTTTTTTGCTCAGCCATAGTATGGAAGGTTTAGTGAGGAAAACGCACAGGACAGGCAGGCAGGGAACAAAAAATCCACTCAATTTATGTTCTTCTCTAACGTCCCTTTTTACACACAAAAATTATACGCTTTTACATTCTTCCTCCTGGTGATATGGTTGTGCATATATAATTGCATTGTGCAACAGCGCGCACCTTGGAGGAAATAATTACAGCCATAAAAAGGACAATTAATAACCTGGCAAAGTGTTTCAAATGATATTAAATGTGGCTGTCAGGACTGTTTGCTTGCATGTTTTATTGTTTTGTTTGTTTGTGTGCTGGTCTGTGGAGTCAAAGTTCCACATGCTGGTTGCACAACCAATTACTGGTAAACTCCCAGGACAGGGCCTATGAAAGACATGTATTTTTAATGTTGCTAGAATTCTGCCTGTATCTAAACCTCTTATTGGGTGTCAGGGGTGAAAGTAAGAGTGGAGAAAAGAACTTTGGCCTCCTGTGTTTCACATCTCCCTAGCTGAGACAAAATTTTCTTTAAAAAGATGATGGGTGTATTTCCCAATCCGGGTCAGGTGATAATGAAGTAGAGAAGAAGTGGCTGTTTGAGGGGAGGGAGTGGGAAGAACTGATGTGAGAACTGTTTAAGCATAATTTATCATAACCAGCGCTAAACTGCCATTCAATGCTCATGTTACAGATGACTAGAAGACCCATGTAACGGCGTTAATATACATATAGTCATCCATGTGTGGAATGAGCTTAAGAAGTATGTGCGCTTTTCGTTGCCAGGAACCAAGCAGGCAGGCGTCAGTGCAGAACAAGCTTGCCACAGGCACAGATGCCAGCGGGCTCTCCCTGACAATGACGTACCTACCTGGTAGATAAAGATGTTAAAGGTCATGTGATCATCGGAATGACGCACCTGTGTGCTATGTGATGATCTGAATGATGCGTGATGATCTGAATGACGCTTGATGATCTGAAAGATGCGTGATCATCTGAAAGATGTATGATGATCTGAAAGACACGTGATGATCTGAAAGACACGTGATGATCTGAATGATGCGTGATGATCTGAATGATGTGTGATGATCTGAAAGACGCGTGATGATCTGAATGATGCGTGATGATCTGAAAGACGCGTGATCATCTGAATGATGCGTGATGATCTGAAAGACACGTGATGATCTGAAAGACACGTGATGATCTGAATGATGCGTGATGATCTGAATGATGCGTGATGATATGAAAGACGCACTGAGGAGCTGAGCCCCTCCTCTCCCGTCACTACGGCTAGCCAGTTCAGAGAATTCTCCCAATATGCATTGCAAAAACCGCTTCAGTTGCATTCAGTCACACAGTGTTCACAGGAACACTGGTTCTGAAACAAGGTCCAAAAGCATCCGGCACTTTCAACAGCAGCGTCAGAAAGCTGGGAGGCAGAGGGAGGTCTGCTTTGTGAGAGAAAAAGGAGAAAATATAGCAATATAAATAAGTAATTTAAAAAAATGCATGTAAGACTGCATTATCGAACCTTTCTGATTCCTGTCTGACACATATAACGAGAGAGAAAGGAAACAGCTAATATCCATTTTCGATTAAAACAATGTAATTTTAATTTACGGCAGTGCTTCAGAATAAATGTTCCCAAATTGGATGTCATTGTTAGTAAGTTATTCATGTTCAACTTAAAATGCCATTATATCAAATTATTTTAATGATATGGATATGAAAGTGAATGGTTTCTGATTTGCATTACAATTGGCAGATTCTATGCGTTGTGACACGAGAAAATTAAAAGATGCATTACAGACAACTGGAGCCTTTGCATGTGACATTAACAAGTTGAAAAGAGCGAAACTAAGCCAAGTTTTTTGTGATTTTGGTGGATTGCGCCTTCAGAGGATTAATCACAATCTGGTCCATGTCTCCCTTTTCCAACGTGACCATCTATTAAGTGCTTCCGTTATCCCTCTATTGTAACACGACTCAGAGCTGGTCTGAAAAGTGAAAGGCTTTCCGTTTAGACTTGAAAAATTAAAAACTGATTGATTGTGTGAAGCGGCATTAAAGGCTGTCATTTGCCATACTTTGTGTAACTATGAACAGTGCTATAAAGCTCTACTCAGTACAATTCACTGCAGTGCTGGAAGGACAAAGGAGTAGTAGACAAGTGGTGGGATTTTTTTCATATATGACCCTGCATTAGGAGGCCCTGCTGTCTGACTTTCAAACCTCCTGAACTGGAGCAAACTGCAAGGATTACAGGAAGAACGTTCTATGTCTCTTCACCCTCCAAGACATCCGTTTTGTTTGCCCAGTAGATATACTGAGATTAAACAGAATAAAACATAAGGGAACTCGTATGTACAAGGAGAATGTAACCAGGAGAAGAACCAGCCAGGGAACAAACGCTCTGTGGGGGAAACGAGCGGAGGCTTTGAAAAAAAGGAACAGGAACGCAATTGAGCCGGATGCAGAAAAGTAATTACTTTTCTGATTAGATCGAGAATAACTTATTTCTTTGGCCAGCCAGTAAGCATCAGCTAGCCGGAGAAAAAGGCTAGGTAAACAGTGACGAAACTATAATAAACTATAACTACATGGCTTTACTGTCAATGTTAGCAGGTCGGCTTTTGGTTGCGACAACCAAATATATTAATAATGACATGCGAGGCTGTGGAAAACGTTGAATTGAAACTACTAAAAAACAGCTGGTAGCTTAGAATGACGCCAAAGTTAAGTTGATTACATGGGAATAACTGGTGTGTCCCACAACTGTACCCTGCCCGGGGGCGGGGTCACATTAAGCCACGCCTCACTGAGTATATCTATGGGCAAGGCTGGGGAGAATGTTTGACCCTTTGTATGTTTAAAATGATGGTAACATAATAAAATAAATAAATGTCATAATAAACTTAAATTCTATTATCAATGAAGAATGATGTCTAGACGTAAATTAATATTATGTTCACAATTGGAGCGTATTTGAAAATGTTAGTAAAATAATTATCTATACTAACGTATCCAGTATACACCAAGTAGATGGTGCTTGGAAGGCCAACAAACCAATTTATCTGGGTTACTAATCTTGGTGCCTTAAAAACACTGAAAAAGTATTTAAACACATTATACAATCAGTAAAGGTTTGTCTTTATGTCTCACATAGATGCAATGGCTAATGTCCATATTTGATCGTAAAGGCCTAACTACTGCAGTGCTTAAGAATAAAACGTTCCCCAAATTGGATGCCACTGTTAACTGATTAAACCCAAAGCCCTTCAAAAAAGCCTTTTGTCTCCAATAATAGAACATTAAATCCGTAGACCATGACGCTCAAGTAAAATATTATGACTTCAGACAGGTATTGGATTTGGGTCTAAACCTCACATCAAACTGACTGACTCCCTCCCTCCTTCACCCAGTGCTCAGGGCGCCTTTGCTCTAAACACCATAACATTATCACACTCACGTGAGCTCACACGCTGCCGGCTTGTACAACTGCTTACGGAGCGATCAGCATCACTTCTGCTACCTGTATAAGTGACACAATCTGTTAGCTAATTTTAAACAGCTGTTAGCTGATTCATCGGAGAGACTGGGCCGGCTGGATGCTAGAGTGTGCCAGCGCACCTTGATGTTTCAAAGCCTGTGAAATGAAGATGAATATTTCATAAATGCCCCTGTGTCACAGACAGTCGTTAATAGCCTGTGCATTTCCTTACACACATTCCTCCCCCTGCCTTCAAGGCCATAAATTATGCACACAACACTTTCCTACCATTAAACAGGTTTAAATGCCAGGCGATTTTTCTTTCACATCACCGTTGAAAGGGCAGCTAATTAATATAGCATAGAACTGGGAAGCAAATCAGAACCATTTCCTGCTAATTCCCAAATCACTTTTCCGTTAGATGTCTACCGTCTGGTTTTCTTTAGGAGAAACCAAGCAAAGTTAGCAGTGGAACGAGAAGCCAAAATTCCTTTGGGTCATCCAGAGCTATTCACCCAAGTGAGTTCAATGAAATGAAGTGTGTGGTTTGGGAGTGCCCATTTAGTGGGTGACACACTGAAGTCAGTGGATCAACCAAGCTTGCCTTCCCCGGTTTTTAGTTGTCTCACAAAAGGGTAGCTCATTATGGCAAATGATATGCGCACCAGAATATATATTAGCAAATCAGAATCTATTTACTAGAGTGTTTAATGAAAAAGATAATTATCACATTTTCTATGATTCTTTCAAATGGCATAGATAATTTCTTATAATTATCCAAAAAAAAGATAATTCCCCTCAAAATCATTACTAAACATAATTGAGAAAGAATACGAATGGTGCTTTGCATTTGCTTTCTTTATCTTGTGTCTCCACTTGTGTGCATAGCATACCAAGAGTTAATTTAGTCAAGTCAAGAATGGTTAAACTTTGTCATACCTTGCATTCTAAAAATAATTTATTTATGTTTTCCAATAGAAAATCCTGGTACATTTTAAAATAACCAGCTGGCATGAACTGCTTATCATCACTATTACAATTGCCCTTTCTCACATAAAATACATAATCAATGATGAAAAAAGTTAAATAATCAATAGAACTGACAAATGAAATTGCTGTAGTGCTCTCACCAGAATTAAGCTATTGATTTACTGCTCCTGAGGTCAGCCAGTTCAGCCATCCCTGCACTAAACTATTTGTGCTAATTACATCATTACTGATTGCCTCTATCTCACCACAGAGTTATTGGTCAAGATTAATCAGTCAGTATAGAAGCCATTAACTCAAGCGCATTTGCGTTTTGTAAGGTCCCTTCCTGCCCATCAGGGTCCTCATCATCATCATCATCATCATCATCGTCGTCGTCGTCATCATCGTCATCATTACCAACAACAGCAGCGGATATGTCTTGTGACTCAGCGTGCCAAAGATATCCATTTCATTCCCAGGAGGGGCAGGGGCTTATGTGTAATGGTTCATTTTTCAAACTCTGATCTCAAATAATTAATTGGCCAAATCATTTACTCAATATAGACTGTCCAGCTTTTTAAATGGTTATTTATACCTGTGGAACGTAGTGACTAACAACTTTCCTGTGCCTGTTACTCCTCTCTAATTCATCGTAAATGTACACTGCTGATTAACTGATTAACTGACCAACTGGAGAGTATTGGCTGGACTAAAATACTGGCACACAGGTAACCCTCCAGAAATTTAATTTGCCAGTACCCAGAAGATGTCCTTGTTCCTACGGCTATGTTTGAATGCACCAATGTACTAAACTAACAGCAACCCCCTGGGGACAGTCTAAACAACAAATATGTCTGTCCAGGACCACAATAGATCAGTCATTGTAACTACAGACTGTTAGGCAATGGAGTTAGCTATTACAAACATGAAAAATTAGTCACAGCTATTATTTTAAGAAAACAACATCTTCATGTAGGCATTCATATGGGTAGTGGTCGGTGTAATTTATCATAAAAGTGAAGTGAAGATTGAGATCAATTCAAGCGGTAATATTTCTACATATGAATTTATGCTGCGATATTTGAGATCTTCAATGTCATCGAAGGACGAGTGAGGCATAACTTAATATACCACTGCATTGAGAAGTTGCAATGAGTGTGAATGTTCTTGTGTTTGAGGGTGAAATCTTTTTGTGTGTGTGTGTGTGTGCGTGTGTGTGTGCATGTGCGTGCGTGCGTGTGTGTGTGTTTGCACTAGTTACATGTTTGTCCCTGTATGTCTCCTCCTAACAAGGCTGCAATGTGCTGAGAGGAAATTGAGTGTGCTGTGGCAAATAAGTCATTGTGCAAGCGTCTGCTGCTGTGAGGCATTCAGACTGCACGGCTCCGTGGTCACACTAATTCATTGCAATAGTGGCTGCACAAAATCCATACCAGTAAATTCTATCAAATGAAGAAAGACACAGAGTCGTCAGCACAGGGCCCCTGGTTAGCCCATAGTGGCAATGCATTCATAGCAGTTTCAACCTATTATTTAATCATTATTTCATCTTTACATTGGCTGAAGATCTTGGAAGGGAGAGGACCACATTTTGATGAATACCAGGTCACTTGTCGGATCTCAGGTTACCCAAAATTTTGAAAGCATTGATAATGGTTTCCACAATTGCTGATACCTCAAACATTTTCAGGAGCATCGGCAGATTTTATGATGAATATGTGTATTTTTAGCCTTTAACAGAAGCATCTATAATTTTTCAGCATTAATAATAATATTTTTGCATTATTTCTTTGAATAATATTTAGCCAGTTCCTCAAAACATTCAATATTTTATTGGTAATAATAATAAGTAAGTAGTAAAGTGTGTGACAAATCAGACCATAATATTGACATACTGACTTTTAACTGGCTCAGAGCTTGATCTTCTCCATTGTAAAAGACTGCAGCATCACCTGTCAGCAATAGTGTCACTTTCAAGTCTGAGTTAGTTCCTCAGATAAATGCCTTTAAAATTCTTGCCAGGTTCAAATTTGAAGCAAAACTATCCTCAAATGCTGCACCATTATGTATTTTCAAAATTACATTCTAAATACCTCCCGAGTGCAATCGGTATCTCGCTGGTGTCGCTGTGCCTGGGATGGCCACAGGGATTGGAGCAGATTAGCTGTCCTTCTTCACTCGCCCTGCGTGGTAGTGGGAGTCGAGGGGAAGAGCGGAGGGGCATTAGCACAGTTGGCGATACCAAATTACAGAGAATAATTATTTGCAATTCCAAAGCTGAAAAAATTAACTGAATAATACTGCAGCTCTGGACATTGATACGCACTTACACAATGGTTCGTTTTCTAACAGCTTTTTTTCTTTTTTGGGGCAACGTTTTCGTAGCTCTTCGTAGTGAGTTACACTGAGCCCGATGTAGATAAGAGAAGGTTTGCCTATCCAAGGATTTTTAAAAAACCACGTCATGAGAGCAGATGCTGATTCTAGCTACGGTTTATGACAGACTGGATTTACTTCCACTCTCCACCACCCTTATGCCTCAACAGCTGCTTTCCTCTCCTCCTTTGCTTAAAGTGTCATACGGAGCTATGGGGATAACAAGAAGAAATCAGGCCTATTGCCCAACATTTCATTCACCACCTTGAGAGGTTTGATTTTTAATAAAATAATATCTCTAAACACTTATTTGACATGTGCCTTTAAATATTTCACCTATCTTTCTACAACAACAAGACTTTGGCTATTGTGCAAAACATTACAGTAAACTACCCTCTTCAGGAATATTATTCTTGCCAATATTTGACTAGCAACAACAGGCTGATTTGATACCTGAAGAATTACTGTAGAATAACAATGAACTAAAAATGAGAGGTCAGGGCCATCCTATGTATAAAATAACTGAAAACTGAAATGAATGGAAGCAAGGATTTTAACATACAACTTTTAGGACTGTGTTCACTGCAGGGAATCTCACCATGACGGTCAGAACCCAGAACTAGGCCCTAAGATATCATTGGAGTTGTGTCGGGACAAACTTGCACATTAACTTAGGTACCACTGGAATGAAAATGATTTGTCTCCGAGGGTAGAAATTGGAGCAGAAGGGGAGCGGGGTCTTCTCAGAGGTCGAGGCCGAAACCACAACTCAGAGTGGAAAGGGGTTTGGGCGGCTTAGTTGTGTCTGTGATGCCACTGGCCATTTCCCTGTCTGATCAAGTCAAATCAGTCACAGCGCCACAATGACATGCTCTATGCTCCCCCTTCATCAAGCGTTCAGGTCTCGGCTGTACCAACACAAAGGATCCTGAATGCACCTTTGCAGATCCTGCTCCATGCAGAGTGGCAGGCCAATTAAAACAGGTGACAATAGCCCTGACAAAAAAAATTCTGTCCCGGCATTAGCATTAAGGAGACTTTTTCAAAGGAAATTGCCACCAGCTGCCAAATGTGGGAGGGTTTCAGCAAAACCCTAAACGGGGGTTTTTCCCCGTATTCCTCAGTTAAATGCCCGATCGCGCGGTATAGGAACACTGGGCTTAAAGGGGAGGCTGGGAAGGTGGTGAGACAGGAAGTGGTTTGGCGTGGTAAAACGGCCATGATGTTCAGTAGCCAGCTCGCTTCCATTTTATTAAGTGCCGCTTTAAATTTACACAATGTATTTAGTCGTTACTAGTTTATTATAAGCACTTTCTCAACCAGCAGACATTGCCGACATTCGGCAATATTGCAGGCAATCTGGAGTGCAACCAACTGGAAGATGTTCCCTTCACGAGTACTATTTAATTTTTTTTTTTTAACTAATTTTTTAAATATGCAACAAAGATTATCAACTGCATTCCCGACTGCATTCTTTCGGATGGGCCTGCAGTTGCGATGAAAGTTCACTGTGGAAAAGGCACCTTATTAAACAAAAAAATCCAGACTATCACTTGCATTCAAAAATGAATATAACTTTAAAAGCAAAGAGAGTTGAGATTAGATTTTTTCGAAGTTGTCTGTGTTTCATGCGATCTAACCTGTGATGAACCTGAGATGTGTTCTTTTGTTATTGAATAAGACACTTGCTGCTACACATACTTATCGGTGAAAATATTCATGGATCGCAAATGAATAGTCAATGAATTGAAACATTCTTTTTTTGAAATCTTGAGTGTATGAGCAATTGTGTGCTACACTGGTGTATGAACTACACCTAACGACACTCGTTTTCTGAGGGTAAAAGTGAAGCAATTTACTCTCTTTTTAAACTACTCCAAAGAAGGAAAAAAAAATAATTTTGAGAAATGTCAAGCATTTAGCTGAAGGTGATTTGAACTTGCCGTCTGCCTTCTGTACTCAACATGAGTACTAGAGCTGGTGGAGCTTGACCTTGGAGGTCTTTGTCCACAGTATGAGAGCGGTCCTGCTGAATGTGGGTCTTGATTGAAGATGATTATTACCTCTCATTAATGTGGTCGAATGGTCCAGCGCAAGCCAATCCCCTCGCACCCACATGAGAAAAAAAAAAAAAAAGAGAGAAATAACTTCACCCTCGAAAAGCTCTCTGAATTTTTTCATCCTTCAAAAATGTCTGTCCTTCGCCTAAACATTTTATATCAATCTTTCTTATTTACAAATCTGCACATTCCTCATGTGACTTTTATGGATTCTAAGAAAACTAAATACTTGTCTAAAAGGTGTATTTAAAGTTACCATTTTATCAAGACATTGCACAAGCATAAACATCTCGTCCATGTGTCTAACTGCCTGTGTGCGTGCCTATCCATGTCCAAAGTCATTTGCACTGTAACCCAAAGCCTCCTTTAACAAGCAAAGCTGTGTTTAAGGAGATAAAGGCCACTTAGAACCGTTCCTCTGTCAGACAGCCACATTGCCTCGACATCTGCAGCGATCCTTTGTAATACCATCTCCCAGCGTAATCCCAGTTGTTTGGGGATGTGTGAATCCTTGTTGTGGGTTATTAATTAACTGGGGGATAAACTGAACACTTATCATAGCTTGCAAAGCAACCACCGCCCCCCAGAGCCACCGAACGCCTTGGTTAGCGTGTTAATCCAACTGCTGACGAAACAGGACTATGCGCAGTATTACACTTTTCGACCCAAAAGAGGTTTACAATGGCAGTTATGCTATAAGGGTTGTTCTTCAAAATTCATATCAAAGCCTTTCTTTAATCATAGAACATATATATCAATAGAGCTAGAGCTTGAAATCAGTATATACTTCAATCAATGACAAGCACACATTTGGTTAGGCTTACCCATGAAACAATTAGCATACAAGCACATATGAGTCAATGAAAAGGGTCTCTTTCAACCCTAGTTTCTGTCCAACATCAGCCACTGCAGCGATGCTGAGAATCACCGCTTCCTCACCTGACCCTAAGAAGAATCGGTCCTAATCCTAATGAGGATGCGTTGCACACTGTGTATGCGCGGCTGCAGGTAGACAGTTCAAGGGTCCAGAGGTGAGGCTGGAAGTGAAGGTGGCGGTGGAGCAGTGGGCGAGCTTGAGTGATCTGAATCTGGGAGGGGGTGAATATTAAATTCAGTGTAATTTGTTGGTCCACAATGGTTTCACTCTGGCCCTTTCATGTGCAAATATCATGGGCGGCTTGCGAAGGGGATGACAGTGGTGCTTATTATGCCTTGGTGATGGTCTTGGAGCGATAATAATTGGAACAGAATGGGAAACCAATTAAAGTAGTTGGCAAAGTGTGTCAGGGACAGGGGGCTTGGATGGATGGGGGGGGGCTTTTTTGTGATAGGAGATGTACAGTACTCAATACACACTGTGTTCTTTCCATTCAAATAGACAGCCCTGCTTATTTCATTTAAGTGCCATTGTCACTTCAACTACAGATCCAGCACAGTCAATAGAAATGGAAAGCTCAGCAATGGTTTTATTTCACCTGCCCCCCACCACTGCCTTTCTACTCCGAAAGCATGCCATCTCAAAACTACGTGTTTTTACAATTTACCTGTCATCAGCCTCAAATATGCCATTTGAATGCGTGAAGACTCAAGTGTTGCTTTTCCCAGAAAATAATAAATTGCCTTGGGACCAGGAGTACATGTGGAAGTCATACTTGGCTATACACCATGCCTTTTATTTTTTTAGCATGCCCCCATTAATGAACCTGGCAACTGGTTAAGGGCCACTGAAGGACATTCTTGGTCTTGAAAACTGTACAAACTAATGCACCACTGTTGGTTAGTTAATCTCACATAGACATATGTGGGACGCTCTCGTGGCAGGCTAATGGGGACACGCCCACTGGCAACTGCTGTGGATTAACCATCATTACATGCTGCATTTTAAGGACCCGTTTGTCTCCCGGAAGGTGCCTAAGGCCAAGAGACATAGAGGGGGAAAATGTGACCATAACTCTGCTTGAAAGCAACAATTTCTCAAATTCCATAACGTGGTGCATTTTGTTTGCGTGTTCTATTCCCCTTGCAGGCCTTCTTTCTTTTTCATAGAATTTTTCCTTTTGTTTGGTTTGTTTTTTATTTCATATTTATGGGGGAACACATGGGGAATCCCACTAAGTCTGACAAGCCCTATTAACATCACACCGCAGACCTTGAACACAAGTCTCAACTCTATGTGATCACTTGCCCGCATCGCATGTTGGCATAGAAATGGCTTTCTTACAATTCAAAGTGGCCACTACATCAGCATCCACTCAAAGAACAGAAAAAGTTGAGCTGGGATACACACAGGTTTAGTTCATTTCGCATTCAACTCACTTAGTAGACCCCTCTTTTTTACTCACAGAATTATGCTTTTACTGAAGCAATTCACAAGTTCACGTTAGTTAACTCAAATAGCAAAGCCCTGGTTTAAAACCACTTCTTCTCACTGCTGTCCTAAACCGAAAACCCTGGGTGGTTTCCAGGCAACAACTTAGTCTAACGAGCTTACCACTTGCTCCAGCAAAACAGTCACATGTGCCGCTGTTTCACACAACACACAAATCAGCTACATGGTCTCTTAAAGGTCACGTCATAACATTGTATAATTAATAGTCTTCCACACAGAACACTATAAAAACTGACACATGCGCAAAAGCCATGAGTGAAATAAGATATTTTTTCCTTTATGACCTTTTAAAAAACATTTGGTACATTTGGTCTTCCATTTTATCCGTACATCAGCATTTCACTTTCACTTATTTACCTCTGCTTAGTTATGATGAATACTAATTTAATACTTAGTTAAGATGAATACTAATTTACCACTTTCTTACGATGAAAAATAATTTACTGCTTTAAGATGAAGAGGCACCTCTATTTTCATATTTCCATTTAACCATGTTATCTGATTTAAGTTACCAGGTCAACCAGAGCTAAGTAGAATGCAACCAAAACCTGTAGAAACATTGCCCCAAAAAGTTCCAGTCTGCGTTTCTGGGGAAATATTGGATTCCTACGCAACACGAAATTAAAAGTAATGCTTGTCGTCAGGTCATTTTCATTTTTTTCAGAGTTGACTACAAAGATTAACTTGCACCAAGAATATCCACATGACTATTTTGAAATAGTCAGATGTTGTAAAGAAAAAGAAAGATACTTTTTCTCTTTGAACAGGTTATCTTTTCTATTGTGCACAATCCTCTGGGGTCTGCCCTTATCTCCAATGGCGTCCCAAAACTTTTGTTCTGGCTAAGACTTTCATCATCTTCATCTGCCCATTTGTGGTGGAAAAGCTGAGGTCAGGTTCAGAACAGAATAGTAAAATCTTCCTCATTCTCTCTGATCCCCCAGTCCATAAGCCATTAATTCAAAGTGGCCCCTGAGAAAGAGACACCGGTAGCTCACCGTGTCACCTGGTCATTAGGTATCCTTCCTTTTACCAACGGCCATTTTGAAGCCGGAAGCTAATGCAGCAGTGTTATTGCACATTATATGTCAGACATGAAATAGACAAAGAAAAAATATGGGAGGAAGAAGAAAGAATAGTGAAAAAAGCAATAAAAGAAACCCTCCGTGGATCAGTCCTCGCCCGGTGCTCATCTTCTTGTGTCGTTCAGAAAATGGTTCAATGCATCCTAATTCTAACAAAAAAGAAAAAATTCTAAATCATTTTCTTCAGGCAGTTCCATGGTTTATGGTGACCTTTATGAAATAGCCTTAAAATATATAATGTTGCTCTTCAATAGAGCACCTGTATTTTGCTATGTAACTTAAGCAAATAGGAGGAATCTTCTTTTTTTTCCATGTGCCTACGGGGGTGGACAACAATTTGAAGGCAGCAACTGAGTAATAATATAATAGCTGGGAAATTATAAGAGCAACACAAAAATAAGAGAAAAAAAGCTATTGGCAGTATGTTTATTTTCAGATAGTTATCTTTTGTCACAGAACATTAACCCCAGATCAGAAAAAACAGCAGAGAGAGCGAGTGCGAGCAGGGGAGAGGGAGGTGGGAGAGAAAAGGACAGAGAGAGAGGTGAGATCAAACTGAAGAGGAACAGAAGAGAAGCAACTGTCCTTCACACACATAAACACACACAAACAACACACACACACGCACACACTCACACACACGCACACACGCACACACACACACACACAAACACACACACACACCCACACAAACACACACACACAAACACACACACACACACGCACACACACACATAAACACACACACGTACAAGTGTACATATACAGATGCATAAACACATGCATGCAAAACACAAAAACAAAATGACAGCTCGGAAAGGCAATCACGTCGTAAGGAAACCTGGTTGTAATTTCTGTCACGCTTGTCAAAAATAATCTTGTGTTTCCCCTCCCTCACTCTCCTGCGACTGCACATGTAAAAGGGGGTCTGTGGCGATAGCTCGTAACACATTAAATCAGTCATGGTCAGCTCTTATCTCTTTTACCTGGCTCTGGAAATACGGTGCCCTGGTACACAGTACTTCAGTCATAGCCTCACACAGCAGAATTATTAGGCAAATTAGACAGAATACCGAATAACTACAGACTCCATCTCTTTTATTTGTCTTTGTTTTTATCCACGTATCTGCCCTGGGAAAATTGTGGTATGTGGAGAGAATAAGGGTGGAGAGGGTGTATGGAGATTGAGGGGACAAGTTTGATCAATGCTGGCACCAGGATGCAATATCAAACCTGGAGCAAATTGGAGCAAAAAAAATGGCTTAATCAATTCTGAACCGTGTGGATGAGCACAACTGAAAGTGTATCGTGGAAAGGGCTGCCGGTCCACACCTATACACACTATATGGACACATTTTGAAAATAAAAGAAAATAAGTGCAAAAGAAAGGAGGGAAGGGAGAGAGAGAGAGAGGGCACCAGCAATCTGATTGGGAAGTGTGACCTTGAGAAGGAGACGAATGATAAGCGTTTTCCACTTATTTTCAAAGCACTGAAGAGGAATTTGGCAAGCTGACTGTGAGTTTGGATAAATGAAGAGGGTGTTGAGGGAGGGGTGTAGTATAAGAGGGATTGTGATTGACTGTGGTTTTGCGGGGGGGTTACAGGAAAGCGCGTAGTGCTAGCGACGATGAGTGGTTGTAATCAGACTCAATCTACGTCTAAAAGGCAGGTTATGCACAATAAAAATTGAATCACGTGGGCCACGTTTTTGGGGTTTTTTTTTACTTCACAGACTGAAGCAAAGACATTTTATTTCCAGGATTGTGCACTTTCCCTGCTTCCTTGCCATGTATACACAGCGCGGGCAGTAGGACATCCAATAAAGCACAACACCGGCCCGACACATTAAACAGCTGTCCCCTGGGAAGTAAAAAAATGTTCTCCTACTGCTCTGAAAAAAGACTAATGTACCAAATGCTGCGATGGCATGCCTACCCTATAAAAACACTCCACATACCCAGAGGCTTTAGAGTAGGGGAGACTGGGGATGGTTGTCACAAAGCTTATAACTTTGTCTCTAAAGGGCGCTGTGACAAAAAAAAATTACAAAAAATAAAAAGCTCTAAAAGGTGTATATTCTTTACCAGAGGCTCAACATTTTGAGGTCAAGGTCACTTTGACTTTGAGGTGAGGACATTTTTAACATTTCTCCCTAACTGAAAAATGTGATATATTGTTTGTTTAATAAATGTTTGTTATATTGGTGAAAAGCATTTTGAATATAGACAAGGGACAGCTATTTTTTTATGGTAAATCTGCGTGGGTAAATCACAAGATGTGTTTAGGACAATGCAGTATGTCAGGAAAGTCTGGTTAGAACAAGATGTCACGTTGATTTTAGGGTTGGTTGTCACATGTGTCACTGTGTCACTGATCGTGCCATGTCAGCCCAAAACATTCCATCCACACCCAATGGCTATCCCTGGCCAATCCAGTCCCTCTACATCCAACTTTGCTATCCTTGAGTCTTTATATACTGTATATACCAAAATTTGGACTATGGTGATTCCAATGCAGCTTGAATACTGCGGTGGCTGGCGTACACATGCAGGCATGAGGGCAACCATATATGCATGCACACACATACACCAACAGTTTTACAAGAATCTGTTTAACTAAAATCAACAAAATGTTTGACTTCTTGATGCACTTGATACTATATACAAGCTGGTTCAAATTAGAACTATTTCTGTTCTCCATTTATTAATTTAATGTTAAAATATTTCATTTTATATATA